>JARSSU010041210.1:0-17578 GCA_029619165.1 Eurosta solidaginis
TTTGGTCAAGGTCTATTTATCTTGCTCATCTGCTTTACATTCCTATCTATTCCCATATGCCCTGGGACCTAATACAGGATGATACTCGGCTTTAAAGGTGTATTATGCTTATTTTCTAGTTCAAGCGTTCCAAGCATAGTAAGGATAAAAGAATGTCCAAAACTCTTTGGTTGCTTTTTGGGAGTTGATTCGTGGCTTATGTCGCTTTATGTAAATCTTTCTCTCCAGTGCTTTTGCGTGCCGTACTCTCCCTTAAAAAAAAATTGGTTAATAAAAACAGACTCCCTATCACACTTCCTTATATATTAAATGGTAAGAAGATGTACCCACCCAAACTTAACACCTTATGTACTAAGTATTGTTTCGTTTGACCACAAAATTTATATCATGGCACCTTAAACCTATAAGGATCATCAGTTATATAGCGATAGCCAGCACTACGCAGAGCCTACACAGCTTGAAATTTACGGCCAGTGCGTGTAAGCGAGACAACTGTGTAAGAGCACTACTTTTGCTGATCTGAACTGAAAATCCTGGAGCGCTACAATGGCCGAGATACGAGTGGTGTAAGCATGCGGAAACGTCCAAAGTGGATCAAGAATGCTTATAGGAATGCATACCGACTCTGTGGATTGTGTCGCTTGCAGGAAGCTGATGGTTTTATGAGGAAGTAGAGGATTCCTAGGAGCAGGCGTCTCTCTGAACACATAAATGCTCCATGTCACATGTTTGGCGAACGAAATGCCTAAATGAGCGATACATTAACCCAAGATTGGTGGAGAGTAAGAAAGAGCGTGAGGCCATTTTAAGAAAAGAGTGGAACGCGTGGCAGATAGTATTATATGATCTACATAACACCCGCTTTGGATTCATAGGTGCCGCAAGCCTCCCTTGAGTATATAGTGTGGGCACCATAATTTAGGTCATGGGTCTCAAGAAATTTATAGTTATTACCCTGTTGCACGTGCAGTGATAACACAGTTGTGCCATGGAATGCAGACCCCTTTTTCAAGGTTCACAGAGTGCGTTGACAAGCAGTCAGTGTTCGTTGAAGAAGCGATGGCTTACATTGAGCTTGTGAATATGCTAAGTTTCGCTGGGGGTGACAAATTTATTCAGCCTGTAGGAGAGCATAACAATTTTCTTGTCCGTTGAAAACTCACAGTGTTTGGGCAATATCCAACGTGGTGTATAGAGGTATACATTACCATAGAGCTTCGACTATATTGCTTTTCAGACAAGACCCGGGGGACTAAACTAATTAATACTGAAACGATATAGGTATTTATAAAGTCAGACTCAATAGGAGTCAAGTGGACCTTCAGAAAAGCTTCCAAAAAATGATATGGTGAAATCAGCCCACGAGGCTGAGAAACTTCTCTCGAGGAATTATTCTCGTTTGGGGTGCTTAGGGATATGGACAGTAGCTGAAAGTGAGCAGTGGGAAAACACTTGAAGGGTGTAATGGACGCACAATTTCCGGAACTACGTGCGGTTACTAGCGGGTTAGTATCCTGCGGACTAGTTGTAAATTCTAATAAAACTAACCAAACCCATGAATTCAGGACGCCGTCCCTATATTCAGGCCATTATATACGAAGCAAGTCAAGCAAAGAAGCACAATTTTTAATGGGTATATCAGTGGTAAGAAGACTTACATTACCATATAATCCATTTGTGGACTAACCATTGTCAGTGTATGCGTAACCCTTCGGCTCTTGCCAACAAATATGCGTATTTTAATAACTTTTGATAATTTAATAGCTCATAACCTAATAAGCTGAGACAGCAAATGCTCAAAGCAATCAACTGAATAGCAGTGAAATCACACATCCACATACAAATACAAATATATATGTAAAAATGTCATTGTATTACAACATATTTAGTTTTAAGCTTTACAATAGTAAGATATTGACAACAGAAATAGAAACGGACATCCACAGACTTCTGGCATTAGGTGGAAAGTCATTGTCGCTATGGAAATAGAAGCATGATTTGGTTTATGAAATGTTAAAAATATATGACAAGTAGGACATGGTGTGTGGACAGAAACGTCAGTTGATTGCCTGTAGCGACGTCGGCCAAGCACCAAAATGATGTGTTGTCTCCTGTAGCGTAATCAATAATTTAAGTCTAAAATACTTTGTTCGAACAAGAATTAATGGCAAAAAATGTTAAAAGCTTTAAAAACTGATTGGACTTAATAATGTTAAATGGCACTTCTTCTTTTGTATGACCTTGCATGCTTAATTGCATTACGGTTACTTCACCGTGGGGACTGCATAAGACCACAAAATCGTTGTAGATGGGCACGCCGCAGGAAGGGTATTGTCACCTCTGCTGTGGACGCTGGTCATCAACCAACTGCTCAGGCGGTTCAATGTGGGCCTCGTCAAACTTTCGCCAAACTTTGGACACATGTACATAGGAATCTAAAGTTGGGTTGAGCGCCACATGGAGAGATGGATATAGTGTTGTTTACTAGATGCTATAAGGTATGATCAAGACCAAGCAAAAGGTATGACCCTGCAGGAGGAATCATTCTAGACAGTAAAATGTCATGGAAACTCAATGTAAAATAATGCTAAATAATATCTAGGTTTATCGCCCTCTTTCACGCATTGGATATTTACAGATATAGCTAAGCCTATTCTTTACTATGGAGTCCTTGCTTGATGGACGGCCACCCAAAAAGAACATACCTCAGAAACTTAAGGGAGTATGTAGGTCATTAAGGCTTTGTCCTGAAAACAACCATGATGGCTAGATTTCATGCCATTCTACACATTTCACCTGTTAACCTGGTGGCGAAAAACATAGCGTTAACAACTGCAACGAGACTGAGTGCCACAGGGCCGCTAGAATGCAGACCATACGGCTAAAGTAGTATAGCATCATCAAATGTTGGACGGACATACTACCAACTCAATTCATGCGCTTTGATTGTTATTTTAGAGCTACATTAGATTTGGAAGGTTGGCGCAAGGGCGCTAAAAGGGCAGACGAGGTATTGCACGTACAGGGATTGTTCCAAAGCAATGGAAGGAGTATTTTTCACTTATGATAAATATGCATATTTATAGCGCCAAACCATTGCTGGGAGTTGAACCGTCGTTGGGCAGCTTTTACTGCAGGGCATTGTATGCTCAAATCACGAATGTGATTCAACCGAATGGCACATTTCCAAAAATTTTAACCAAAATTATTAAATTGGCAAATATGAAGTGGCTGGATAACTGAGGGGGTTATGATTTACACTACAACCCTACGATCCCACGTTTTCACAGCCTATATCCTACGTGAATATATAACGTTTCGAGAAGGCGAGCGTTCGATCTTCACTACAAACTCATCTTCCGCTCCTCTTCCTTCTGCGCTGATTTTTTGATTATGACTCGCCTTGCGAAAATATGTGATTAACAAAGGTGCACATCTAGAAAACTAATGGCTTTAAGTTAACTACGCCTACCCAGTAGCTGAACGTCACCAAAACAAGTTATCTTTTTCGGCTACCCCCAGCGGATTAGGGTTTACAATTATCCGCGGTAGGTATAGTCTGTCGTAAGAGGCGAATAAAATGCCAAATAGATCCTTGGGTTATGTAGCGCAAACACTTTCAAGGGGTTCCAGCGCAATATCTAGCTTCTCCAACCAATTGTCAACCTCACTTATCCGTGGCGAATCCTGTTTCATTAACAGCCTAGGCTCTGGCTACCACGAAACTCCTCATGGATCTAGGGGGTGTGAGGCCGGTATGGCCTCAGACGGTCGCAAGTGGTCATAACAAATCGTTTTCCGAGATGTCGGGCTTTGTACCGGAATGTACCGGATCTGCATCCGGAAAGGACAATCAACATCGATAACACAAGGCCTTCGGGGAGTGTTCTTATTGATACAACCACAACAACATCATCTCTTCGACTTATTAGTAGTAGGGATGAGTTAAAGGTTGTTTATCGACTTACTAATATGTCATGGATTTTATATCAAGTTTTATCGTTATCTGTCTCATAAGAAATTTGATAACGCGCCGATAAGAAGTCGATGATTTGTGATTGTTTGAAACAAATACATTTTGTTTTAATAATTTATATCGTTTTTTTTTCAAATAATCGTGATAACTTTTCGGGGAAAATATATCGAGGCTATTTCATTAAAATGTGAACTAATTTTTAGAGCAATCGATAGCTTTTTGGAAACAATTGTAAAACTCATCAATAAAACATCTATAACTCTTTTTAACCTTGGTTATCAACAGCAAATGTGGTGTAATACACCTTTGCTAAAAAACATCCCATGATTAGTCGAGTTGTAGACTCGATAAGACACCAATACAAAACTACAATGAACATGTCTCCACATACGTTACAGTGTAGTGACTACACTACGCTTACATCCTGGATTCCCCATACCGTATTAAGGCGTTTAAACATCAATAAATGGTTAATACGCCCGGTAATCTGTCGGCAACCAACCGATAACTCATCGATCTCAAACTGTTAGCACTTCCATAACAAATTGATGATATATCTTGAGTGATTTGGTGTATTTCACTACACATACATTGTTTTTACATTAAGCCACAATGCGTGACTACACTTACGCTTGAATTCGTTTTTTCCATACAGCATAGATACCAATACCACAGAGTACGACTCTATATTTTTAAACGGTTTTTATTTAGCTTGACTTGACAGGATGGATGGCTGACTGGCACGAATATTGTAATTGAAATTTAAGTAAATTCCCGATAAGCTACAAGCGTGAAACTTGGAATGGCAACACTTGCAATAAACAACCTCTCTTTCACACCACGCACTTCTAGTATATTTTGTTTTTGTTTCAAGTATAGTGGTGCACATCAGAGTTTCGAAGTCGGCATTCACCTGCATGTGAGCGTAGCAACAAAGATTCAGCAAAGCATGCAGTCAATAATTTTTCGCTTGTTTTTCCAGCAGTAAACTTCTAATGCCTGAATTCTATGCTCAAACATTCTTCACGTAAACACAAACTAATGAAAAACAAGTGAGGAAGGTTAAGTTCGGGTGTAACCGTCAGTTGAGAGCTATAGTGACAACATAAGGGAAAATAACCATGTAGGAAAATGAACCGAGGGTAACCCTGGAATGTGTTTGTAGACATGTGTATCAAATGAAAGGCATTAAAGAGTATTTTATGAGGGAGTGGGCCATAGTTCTATAGGTGGACGCCATTTAGGGATATCGCCATAAAGGTGGACCAGGGTTGACTCTAGAATGCGTTTGTACGATATGGTATCAAACGAAAGGTATTAATGAGGGTTTTAAAAGGGAGTGGTGGTAGTTCTATAGGTGGTCGCCTTTTCGAGATATCGCCATAAAGAGTGGACCAGGGGTGACTCTAGAATGCGTTTGTACGATATGGTATCAAATTAAAGGTATTAATGAGGGTTTTAAAAGGGAGTGGTGTAGTTGCATATGTGAAAGCGTTTTCCAGATATCGACCAAAATGTGGACCAGGGTGACCCAGAATTTCATCGTGTGGATACCGCTAATTTATGTATATATGTAATACCACGAACAGTATTCCTGCCAAGATTTCAAGAGTTTTTTATTTCGCCCTGCAGAACTTTTTCATTTTCTTCACTTAATATGGTAGGTGTCACACCCTTTTTACAAAGTTTTTTTCTAAAGTTATATTTTGCGTCAATAAACCAATCCAATTACCATGTTTCATTCCTTTTTTCGTATTTGGTATAGAATTATGGCATTTTTTCATTATTCGTAACTTTCGATATCGAAAAAGTGGGCGTGGTCATAGTCGGATTTCGGCCATTTTTTATACCAATTCAAAGTGAGTACGTGAACTGAGTTTAGTAAAGATATATCGAATTTTGCTCAAGTTATCGTTTTAACGGCCGAGCGGAAGGACAGACGGTCGACTGTGTATAAAAACTGGGCGTGGCTTCAACCGATTTCGCCCATTTTCACAGAAAACAGTTATCGTCATAGAATCTATGTCCCTACAAATTAAAAGTATCCTAGACAAATTAAACGAAAAAGGGCGGAGCCACGCCCATTTTGAAATTTTCTTTTATTTTTGTATTTGTTGCACCATCTCATTACTGGAGTTGAATGTTGACATAATTTACTTATATACTGTAAAGATATTAATTTTTTGTTAAAATTTTACTTTAAAACAATTTTTTTTTAAGTGGGCGTGGTCGTTTTCCGATTTTGCTAATTTTTATTAAGCATATATATAGTAATAGGAGTAACGTTCCTGCCAAATTTCATCATGATATCTGCAACGACTGCCAAATTTCAGCTTGCACAAACTTTTAAATTACTTTCTTTTAAAAGTGGGCGGTGTCACGTCGAAAATTTTACTAATTTTCTATTTTTCGTCATAAGTTCAACTTACCTACCAAGTTTCATCGCTTTATCCGTCTTTGGTAATGAATTATCGCACTTTTTCGGTTTTTCGAAATTTTCGATATCGAAAATGTGGGCGTGGTTATAGTCCGATATCGTTCATTTTAAATAGCGATCTGAGATGAGTGCTCAGGAACCATACACACCGAATTTCATCAAGATACCTCAAAATTTACTCAAGTTATCGTGATAAGGACGACGGACGGACGGACGGACATGGCTCAATCAAATTTTTTTTCGATCCTGATGATTTTGATATATGGAAATCTATATCTATCTCGATTCCTTTATACCTGTACAACCAACCGTTATCCAATCAAAGTTAATATACTCTGTGAGCTCTGCTCAACTGAGTATAAAAAGTTGAGTTTGTATTCCGAGCGCAGCGTTGTACTCTACTATACTGTTATGATTCCTATTAATGTTACTGCATTCGCCATCATAGTTTGCAGCTACTGCGGTCATTCTCATCTGATGTTTGACAATTAGATTATAGAATAACAAGACTCAAATCGTGTTACATGTTAAACTAGGAGACTTAATTAACTTTTGGTCTTTGCATAGCATGTCATGACTCAAAATGTTTGTAGTTGTACATAATAGTAGATTTTATATACATATATAGCATCACAGCACAAACATATAAAGTAAGTTGAACTGTTGATATGATGAGAGCCTACAAAGTTTGCTCTGTATGTGTCTGAATAAATCAAGTTAAAGTTAGAAATTCCATAATTTGGCTATGTATTCAAAAACAGAAATTTGAGCTGAATAATTTAGAATTTAAATTTGCAATGCAACACTGTTTATGTGTGACATTTTCTTACATATGCAACAATTTTCATTAAGTTTATAATTAAATGCTGCCCAAGGTAGTGGAGTGGGTTAAATGTATGTTTTTGTTCCTGATTGCCTCTGTTTTGATTTATGAATTTTTCAGAGACTGTATTTAACATTATTATTTAAAAGCAGTTAGTCGGTAATATCACGGATAACAACCGATACCCAAAAACAAAAAAGCCTCTCTCAGTGAGATATGTTATTTGTTGAATTTTTGCGGTCGTTCTCAATGATTTATTTTTATTTTCAAATGTAACTGTTATATTGTAAACGAAATAGGTTTTCTGGAATTTTAAATCTCTAATAGTTTATTCCACAAAATGTAAGGCAGAAATGCTATATTACGTCCTGATCGTATATTTTTGGTTACATACTATTATTTAGGACTATTTCTATGAAATTGGGTTATAGCTTTGGAATCATTCCGGGACTATTTTAAATCATTTCGGTATTATTTTGAATTTTTTCGGGATTTTTACTAACTATTGCGAGAGGACTTTGAAATGCGTTTGGGAACATTTCAGGAGTATTTTGAAATATGTTGGGACTATTATGAGATCGGTATTTGATCATTCCGGAGCCATTTCGAGATAATTTTTGGGTATAAGGCTAGCAATTTTTTTCGGATAATATCAGGAATATTTTAATTAATTTATTTTTGGATTCCAAGACCGAATTCGAGATCAGGACAAGAACAATAATTTTCATGATAATTTTTGCTTTTTTATTTTTTCTATAATTAAAAAATTATTATTTTTTTATACTCAGAGTGCTTTGCACACAGAGTATATTAACTTTGACTGGGTAACGGTTGGTTGTACAGGTATAAAGGAATCGAGATAGATATAGACTTCCTTATATCAAAATCATCAGTATTGGAAAACAATTTGATTGAGCCATGTCAGTCCATCCGTCCGTCCGTCCGTTTGTCCGGCCGTCCGTCTGTCCGTTAACACGATAACTTGAGTAAATATTGATATATCTTCACCAAATTTGGTACACGAGCCTATCTGGACCAAGAATAGATTGGTATTGGAAATGAGCGAAATCGGATGATAACCAAGCCCACTTTTTATATATATAACGTTTTGGAAAACACAAAAAACCTGATGATTTATTAAATAATACACCTAGAACGTTAAATTTTACATGTGGACTGATATTGAGACTCTTGATAAAATTTGAAAAATTTTTTTAAATGGGCGTGGCACCGCCCACGTGCGATAAAATCAATTTTACAAATATTATTAATCAAAAATCGTTAACCTATCGTAACAAAATTCGGCAGAGAGGTTGCTTTTACTATAAGGAATGCTTTGAAGAAAAATTAACGAAATCGGTTAAGGACCACGCCCACTTTTATATAAAAGATTTTTAAAAGGGTCGTGGATGAATAAAATAAGCTATATCTTTGCAAAAAAGAGCTTTATATCAATGTCATTTCATTTCTCAAGTGTATTTATAACAATAAATAGGGAAAAACTTCAAATTTAAAAAATGGGAGTGGCACCGGCCCTTTTATGACTAAGAATTTTCTATGTTTCGGGAGCCATAACTCGAAGAAAAATTAACGGATCGGAATAAAATTTGGTACACAAATTTTCCCTATAGCAGGAAATATTTCTAGAAGAAATTGATGAGATCGGTTAAAGACCACGCCCACTTTTATATAAAGGACGGTTAAAAGGGTCGTAGACGAAAATAATAAGCTATATCTTAGCGAAAAAGAGCTTCGTATCAATAGAATTTTACTTTCTAAATTGAATTATAACATTAAATTGGAAAATATTAAAATTTTTTAAAATGGTTGTGGCACCGCCCCTTTTATGACTAAACAATTTTCTATGTTTTCGGAGCCATAACTCGACGAAAAATTAACATATCGTGATGAAATTGTGTACACATATTTTCCTTATAACAGAAAATATTTCTAGTAAAAATGGACGGGATCGGTTAAAGACCACTGCAACTTAGATATAAAACAAGTTTAAAAGAGTCGTATAAATAGTTTTGAATCAATGATATTTCACTTATCAAATTTTGTTATAAGAGGAAATGGGGAGGCATTTTTATTAAACGGGCGGTGCCACGTGTTATGTAGAAAAGTAATTTATCTGAAATGAAATATACAATTGAAGGTCACGCTGAGTATATAATGTTCGGTTATACCCGAACTTAGACACCTTTACTTGTTTATTTTGGATAGAAGATACAAAATATGTCAGACGCCATCTAAAGCTTCTTTTCCAAATTAAAAAAAAATTGTCTAATTATAGAAAAGTTAAAAAAAAATGTTTTCTAATTATAAAACAAATAAAAAAACCACAATTATCATAAAAATTATTGTTCTGGCCTTCAGATCGAATTCGTACCTGGAATCCTTTATCAATAGGCCGATAAACAATTGTTAATTTATTTATGAATACGAAAAAATTTAAGAGCTGCTTTCGTCATCGTATTGGCATCGGCATATTATCGATGTCATATCGACTTGTTATCGTTAACAACTATTAGTGATAAATTATCGGTATATTATTTGTCAATTATTGTTGTGCTATCGGTTTATTATCGAAAAGTTGCAGTTTTTATGGAAAAAATATCGATTCGATAGCGAGTGGATATTTTATCTATAAGAAATTGATAACTTTTCGAAAACAACCCGATATTTTTTCTGTAGAAATCGATAATTTTCCAATAAAAAATCATATCTTTTCGATAAAAATCTGAAAACTTTCTCGATATTTTTTCGATAACATATCGATACTTTTTCAATAAAAAATGTATATTTTGTTCTATACATTTTCGGTATTGAACCGATAAATAATTCAAGGTTGTGTTATTCGCTAACATGTATGTTTGTCTTAACAGAGCGTGATTTATATTTTTCGGTAATCGGTTGTTCTCGTTAATTGACTATTCATTTCTTTGCTTGCAAAACGGTCTTTTTCGGTGAGAAAGTTAAACCAGCAGTGCTGCTTTAAACAGTTTTTTAATGAGTGTTCATTTAATAACGGCTTAAATTGAAAATATTTGTTCCGAGAACAGTTATATGCGATCTCTGGATTATATTACTCTTAATTCATTCCACTGCTACCTAATAATAGATAAATAGTTGAAAACCCTTGCTTGCAATATATACAACTGGGTAGATATATGTTAAATTAATGTAAATAATATTGGCGTTAAGTCAACCAAAGAATGTATTGATGCCGAAGTAGACATAAAAATATTGAAAAAGCGATGAATTACATTCTACTTGGTGCTCGCTGATGGTATGCAACAAATTTTCATTTCGGGCGCTGTACAAGCGCAGTGAGAGCATTGTAACGGTTCTTCAGTTATTCCTACACTTATATTGTTCATTTTTTTCCCACTCATCATATTACGTTAACCATTTTAACTATTTGTATTCCATACTTGATAATGGTATTTTGTTGCTTGGTTATGTTGTGTAATCATTTTTTTTATTTCTCTTCTCATTCCCATTCACGCATATTTAGTCCGTTTTTACTGCTTTTTGCATTTTTCCCAATGCGTTTCTTTCATTTTTAATATAAATTAACATAAATTACATATTCAACAAGAGCAAAAAACATCAACAACAACAATGTAATAACAAATATTGCTGCTGGCTGTCTTCATAACAGGAAACATTCCATATATTCGAGTTGCACAGCGTTGGATGATGTCCTACGCAGCCATTTTTAAATTCACCAGCACTGCTTTAATGGGTGTTAATTATAATCTCTTCATTTATACTCTCTACACTACAAAAAAAAACACCTTTCTACAGTGAGGAAAACATTTCGTGAAAAAAATTCTTTTTTAAGAGAATTTCAATTTAGTCCGTAAAATTTTTAAATTTGTATATAGAACTTTTCATTTGCTTGAGGTAAAATTTTGCAATTTTTTTAGTCAAACAGTTCTCATCATATTGACATATACGAGTTAAAAAAAAACAAATTGGCGCAATTTACTTACGAGGAGATTAAAGCGGAGCTCCTCCTCCAATTTGCGTCGTGCTTCTTTTGATTTTCCTTACTAATTGGCGGGACGGAACCGACATGTTTTATGCCGACTCCAAAGTTCATTTGCAGGCAGATGAATTTCCACTGAGAAGCTTTTCATGACAGAAATACACTTGGAGTGTTTGCCAAATCACTTTCGAATTGAAAAAACTTTTTATAAATTTTTGATGTTACTCGTGGTTTTCCTCCTCTTAAGGAATTTTTTTTAGTGTACTCACGTCGAATGTTATGCAAAATGTTATAAATAATACTCACCCCACTCATTGTACTCCATTTTATACATTCGTACATATGAACAGTGCTTGGAATATTTGTAAGTACATATCATTATCTCAACTACGTGTATCATAAAATTTTACCTCTAAAAGCAATACTTAAAATTTATTATTAGAACTTTTCAATATTAAATAGTCGAATTAGGTACAGAATTACTAGTATAGAGTTGACAAATACTGGTGGACCTGTCACTTGGAAAGAACAACCGTGACTACCTGACTGTGACATCATCTAAATGCCGTACCCAATAAAACTTACCAATAATATGAATCACAAATTCAAACTTAGCTCTCATCACAAGAAAAATTCGCTCCTAAGCTATGAACCTACGAGTAAGTTTCTTTAACTACGTCAGAGGCGGCTATGTAAATGCACTTGCAAGCAGTCGGTTGCAGTAGAAGTAATATAATACACATCTTCAGAGGCTGCTCTGTAGAATTTTACCGCAACATCTAGCATTGAGTTGTAACAATCACAGATCAGGTTGTTCCCCACAAATAAAACTATCGGCCAATATTACACTCGTAGTAATTTCAAGATAAGTAATCCGAAAGGTATATATCAATAAACTTTTAATCTGTTTAAAAGCTCTACGCGAAAATTGTTTCATCGGAATTTAATCTGTACTGTCTAAGAGATATTATTTTTTATCAATTTGTCAAGTATTTAAAAAATTTCATAAATCTTATCAAAATACATGACTGACATTGACATTTTTAATGACATTGGCATTTGAAATATATGAAAATAAAGTTAAAAAGTTTATTGTTATCGAAAATCTACAATTTTTTTTTCGCAGTAAAAGGGACTTAAAAAATTTAGCCAAATTTAGAAAATTCTTGATTACACTGTACCTTCTGTTATCATTCAAATCGCTGAGCTGTCAACTCAATAACTCAAATATAGCAATATGTTCGTCACTTACCGCACTACTATGGTAGTAGTAATGCACAATTAAAATAATCGCGTACTTCACCAATACCGTCTTTAAATCAAACTGATTCATTATTATTTAGCTTGCGCTGCTTTTATACTCTCAGTTGACTTGTTCGCTTATTAATCCCAGTGTCTAAACTTTTCGCGAACAGACTTCTCGATTAGTTGCTTATTATTTTTCTCATAATCCCTGCATCTCAAATTCACCTGTTACCTTCTATGTATGTGTGTAAAAGGGTGAGTAATATGCGATCTTTATTGCTAGAATATATGTATGTGTGGCTCTTTTCTATTTCTTCTGTTTGCCTTGCTGTTGTTTTGTTCAGCATCTATTACCAGCGGCATAATGACGTATAGAAACATTTATCAGGTTATCCTATTAGTTCTTTAAGCCAAATTCTAAAAAGAAAATCACATTAGTACTTTTGGCAGGAGAGTTTTTATATGATATTATAATTGTTTGCTGCACTGTGTACTATACGTATTATGATATCTATTTATGTATACTGTGCTACAAGAAATGGGCTTGGATTATTTTTTTCACTTCCACAAGTCATAATGGAGTTTAAGCATTTGTTGTTTTGTGCATCGTTTGCACGTTTTATATACACGCAGCTTTCAGTAGCCCAATGGATGCTATTTTACTGTCCATGGTTACCTACTTTTTACTTAACACTGTTTGAGTTGCTCGCTAATTAATGTTGTTGTCATATTTTTATGGAGTAACATGCTTTTTATTTTAGCGCTAATGTAAAGAATGTTTGGGGAAAACATTTACATGTATGTATATTGTGACGAATATTAGCGACACTTAGAGATACTATCATTTCTAGCCAATACTAAGCAGTGACTTGTATGCACATCAACAAGACAATCATTATGTCTATACATATGTCCATACAAGCAGCGGAGAGCAACGCACAAACCCATGCATTTATCTGAGATACTCCCAAAAGTAGGCATTATTTGTGCAAGTATCACTCACATATATACGCGCATATGAGAAGCTATAAACGTAGTTATAGCTGGAAATTTTATAGCTGGTAACTAACTAGTAAATTCTAGAAATAGAAACGCCCAGAAATATGCCAACGAGGAAACCAAACAATATTGATTTAAGCACGCTATCTGTTGAGGAAGTGTTATTGTGAAGTACTTTAATAAAGGCCATTTTGCATTACTTAATAGTGGAGTTATTTATTCAACAGTTTAGTGATTCGAACGTTAGCAGAAGGTTGCAAATAAGCGGAATTGCAGTAAATTCGTTACAATCGTCTGCAAATATTTTTTGCGCTTCCAATCACAATCTATCTCTGTGATAAAACCGGAGTTGCTTTTTATTGGGTATCGGGTATTGGGCAGAAATACACTCGAAGTGTTTGCCGTATCACTTCCGAGGGACTATCCCGATTTTCCTAATTGAACAAAATTTGTTCCCAAGGGTTCGTAATTGTCTTGCGTGGGGTTTCAACCAGGATCTCGGTGTGGTAAGCGGAGTACGCTACCACCACACCACCTTGGACACAGGGCTAGCTCTGAAATATTCCGAATTTTTTGAGGGAAAGTTTTCGGAAATTACGGAATATTTTGGGAATCATTTCGGCCCTATTACATGATGATTTTTGTACGAGGTCGGGATTATTTCCGATATTTTCGAATCATTTAGAGGCACTTGGTATTTTTGTAAGTACCGTTTCAGAGTAAATTTTTGGGACTTTTTCAGCACTACTTCAAACCCATTTCGGGAATGGTTCACGTTCATTTCAGAAAGGTTTAACGTATTGTCTTGGAATCAGTACGCAATAGTTGGGGACTTGATTTCGGATAGATTAATAAAATTTTTTGACTAATTAAGGATAACTACGGAAGCGCTTAATGATTTTTAGGGGCTATGGCGTTCCCCTTTTCGAGTTTTTTCAAACTAATTTCTGGAATATTTTTTTAGACAAATTCTTAATTATATCGATATCATTTCACGAAAGCTTTGGGGTAATTTTTGAAATTTTTTAAAGAAATATATGGTACTACTTCGTATTTTTCAATTATGATTTTTTAATTGCCGGAAACGGTTTTATTTTAAATGGCCGTGCCGCTAAGTTATTCGACTAATTATATTTTTTAATGATATTGGGAAAATAGGTCATACAACCAAATGGAGCTCCAAGAAAACTTAACGAATCGATTTCTCCTCTTTCGGCACAAGAAACTCTAACTTTCACTGTCCCTGTAGCAAAAGGTCCATTTTCGTCTATAAGGAAGAAGAAACTGTAAAGGTATAATTGCGCATCTCAGAAATTTCCGATTAATCTTTGCCTTTTCGTCGTTCGAATCACTGAACTGTCGAATAAATAAACTCAATGTTATGTATGCAAAATTCTCTTTACTTTAAGCACTACTAAGGCCGCAGAAATTTTAAAACACAAATTATTCGCGTACTTCACTTACAACCTGATAAAATACAAACTGATTGACTCGTTCCCATACTACGTTGCTACATATACTACCATTTGTCTAGTTCGCCTATTTTTTCCACGATGAAGACTTTTCACAAACAGCCCTCTCGATTAGTTGTTTATTTACTTCTCTCATATGTCTGCATCTCATATTCACCGCACTAGCTACATGCGTCTATATCAGGCATGCTTAACCAACGAAACGATATCATTTCGTTACGATAATCAACGTTGATAAACGAAACGAAGTCATTTCGTTTCGTTTATTAACGTTAAGATCGTCAAATTAACGAAATGATTTCGTTTCGTTTTCTGCCATATCAAAACGAAATCAAATCGTTTATGTTGATTATTAATTTCAAACTATGCTGGCAAAGCTGATTGATGGCGGAGTCATTAAAGGTGAAAGCATTAGCCAAGCTGATTGCAACTTTTCTCATGAATTTTGACAGTACGAACATTTCTCAGAGTATTTTTGACATTACCACCAACGAATTACACAAACAAATTACATAGAGTGTGTGTGTGTATGTGCGCTCGTTGTTGCCACCTTACGGCTTCACCATGGCTATAGCATTGCCAGCACAATTCAAACATAAAGTATCACGTTTTCGTTAACGTTTTTAACGTTAACGAAAGCTTTTCGTTTCGGTTAAAAACGAGATACAATTTATCTTGATAATTTCTTTATCGATAATATTTCGAAGTGTTTCAACGGAAACGGTGGAAATTTTTTGATAAACGATTAGCTTAACGTTAAGGTGCATCCCTGGTCTATATATTTGTGTAATGTTGTTGTGTTGATGTGTGAGAAATGTCGTCTAAGCTCTTACCTGCCGTTTACATGTATGCGTAACAATTTGTTTGCTTACATTGTTGCAGTGATTGCGCAGCATTTAGTATGTATTACCTCTCATCCAGGATACCTTTCTGCGCATAAATTATTCATGCCCCGGTTTCCTATGGTATTGGTATTAATATAAAGTGATATCATCCATTGAGACCAATCCACCCTTAAATTTACTGCATTTATGACCTTATAAAGCATACCTTTATCATATTTACGATTTACCAGCTTTAGCTCTGTAAAAATTTCTTTACATTTTTTCCCCAAAAATTTTTTTTTCAATTCCTTTAAAGTAATCTTGGCCTTTCTGCAATGCGCTAAATAATCAAGGATAACCATGCTTCGCTTCGCTGACATTTGACTGACTGATACTAATATTAAAAGCTATTTGACATTGCCTTTTTTTATTTTTGAAGCTCGCTTTTGTGTGTGTGTGTGTGTTTTTGAACTTTGTTCGTTTTAGTGTTTGTTCTTGAAACTGACAAATTGTTCAACTCGCTTCGGCACATTACTTAACTCCACCACCACCACCATTCATTCATTCATTTGAGCAAACAACGCAAATGACTTTGGCTATTAGCTCGGCAGTGATTGGGCTGCTAATAAATTGCCAGCTCTTCATTTCTCATTTATGCGGACAATTTATCAGCGTTGATTTAAAGTACAGACAAATTCTATAAGAATACCAAAGTTCAAAGATAAATTGGTACGGGAAAATATGAAGATGACGAAAATGTTTTGAATGTTTAAAGCAATCAAAGTCGTATAATTTATTTATTTATTTAAAAAGCTTATTCCAGCAAAAAATTGTCATTCTACTTTGTCTTATATTTTTTTCGATTTTCTTTCTATCCCTCATTCCCTACACTTACTCCCACCCCGTTTCCCATTCATACAACTACACCTACTAACACTCCCTCTGCCATTTTCCACTCCGACTGTATCACCTCTCTCAATCCCACTACCACTAACGCCCCTCCCTATACCTCTTTCTCCTCAACTTCCTCATAAATGGAATCCCTACACCAATCATTTAATACCGGCTTCACCTGATATGAAACTATGGCAGGTACAATTTTTAAAATTGCCTTAGTTTTATTTATAAGATATAAATAGTTTTTAAGATGTTCTTCTGCACAATAATATTCATCCCTGCGATGTTCCTTACTAACTTATTTAATTGACACTTAACCATTCAAGCGATTATGGCCATCAAACAAAACGTGCCAGTCGCTTCTTCGCTGGGTAAACTGCCGCCAACTTATCACACCAAGCTTTACTAAATCATTTTCCAACTGGTTTTTCCACCAGCCTCGGCGTGCCCTCTTCCTCTGATTCCACAGGGCAGTTCCGATAAAGATACTTTCATAGCCTAGCCAGCGTAGCCGCTGCATTTTAATTCGCTGGACTATGTTGATGTCTGCGTAAAACTGTTACAGCTCATCATTAAATCTTCTTCGGTATTCTCCATCGCCAAAGCATGGAGATTCCTAAATCTTTCGCACAAATTTTCTCACGAACACTCCCAGAGCCGCTTCATCTGATGTTGTCATGGTCCATGCTTACGTGTCATATAACAGATCGAGTCTTTATCGTTAATAGAAGAACAACAACAACAATGGATCTGATATGTGACTTGAAGAGCATGATTTTCGTTTGCCGAAAGAGGGCTTCACTTTTCAATTGCCTACCTAGTCCAAAGTAACATTTATTGACAAGAGTGATTTTTCGCTGGATTTCAGAGCTCAGGTGTTGTTTGTGTTAATGTTGGTTCTTAAGAAA
>JARSSU010041211.1:0-14873 GCA_029619165.1 Eurosta solidaginis
AAATATGTAAGACAATCACATGAAACAACCAACGATGAAATTATTGAAAATTTATACAAACAATTTTTCAAGTCATTAATAGTATTTTTACACATAAAACGTGAATATTCTGTGAAAGTATTTTTTAAAATAAAAAAAAAAAAAAACAACAGCCAAAAATATTATTGGAATATCAAATTTCTATATCCTAAATACTTGCATTCCTTTCCTAAAATTTGTTGAAAACATTTCAAACTTTGTCGGATCATTCTTTTTTAGGTCTTCAAGTTTCAAAGATATTCAAAGCGGAAGATGTTTGGCAGATAATTCCGAAATTTTGATGAAATTTTTTATTTTGTAAATTACTATATTTACGCTACGATCATAGGGAAAAGTAACTTAAAATGTTAGCCTGAAAAAGTTCTGTCCTTTCTGCGCGTTTTGCTATGGAATTGGCCTTAATATGGATAGAACTTAGACAATCCGTTAATGTGTGTTTCTATTTTTCTCACTGAACTATGCAATGACAAATTTGGTGTGTTTCTATGAGCTGTTGCTATTGCTTTCATTTGTCTATCTGCAGCAAAGCAATTTGCATAGCCTGTTTATCAAAGTTCTAGGTATAGACGCTTAAATACATTGCAACACAACCAATTGTGTCCAACTGTTGAACATGCATGCTGTGTAATGCAAAACTCTACACTTTTCAACTATTCCGCTTCAGCTCCCCGCTGCGCGCACATGTGAGAGGAGAAAAACGTATTTGGTATAGAGTTGTGTAAACGTCGACTGGTTTTTGACATCGAGGCTGCCTCTTAAACTCTGACGACCAGTTGCACTCTGCTGTGCTAAAAATGCATTGCAATATAAGAGAGTGGGGAAAAATGAAATAGGACAGTAGGGATTTGAATGGTCGCAGGCACAAGAGTCGCTGAAACACTAACTACAGAAGCGCTAAAACAAAAATTGCATATACACAGCACACATTAGCCGTACGTCTCTCACATTGCATAAGTTAGCCTAAATGGCTAGATAAATGATAATGGAGGGTGTGGCCATTAAGTGCAAAACCTATACACATGAGTTGAATCGCATGTGTGCCTGATAAGGCCCACGTAGAGGGCATGTGTTGCACTTTGGCATATACAATAATTGTAAAATTAATAATTACTCTCAGCTGTGTTGTGCAGTCATGTTTAGAAGTGCATGCTTTTGTATGTATGCGTTGTACCATATAAATGCACACACGCACACATATCACGGCACGAGCAAATTAGTGTTTAGATCGCACACGTCTCATGCCCTGTTAAACAAGTACTTAATTTTTAATTAAACTCGTTTAGCATTTTTGCGATACAAAATTTATAAATTTGCTTTATAAATCACATTTCGCATGTAACAGCATCTTGGGTTGTGCTGTCGTTGTCATATGCATGTTATGCTTCTTATGGTATTAAAAATTTTAAAATAATTACATAATGCGCAAAGATCAAGTGGCGCATTATGCGACCGGGGGTCACGAATTTGTGGCTAACTGATATGTGGATTTAGTATTGTTGGGTTCGAGAGACAAAAAACATACTACGGGTACTCTCTCTTACCGGAACCAAAACCTACGAGACTGCCAATTGTCTCTTATGAGAGGTGTCCGCTACTCGAGAAGTATATTGATGAATGTTTAAACAGTTTTTTTCCAAACACAGAATATTATACATACAACATAGAAGACTGAGTTAGGAGTGTTTCGTAAAGCTTAAGCTTTGTTCTGACATTATAGATAAGTTTTGTGTACAAAATATTCAGAAATAATTTAAAAAGTTATGAACTTTTGTCGCTGGCGAGTCTTTTTCCTTTAAGTTCTATATCTTGAAGATGTAGTTGAATAGCAGTTAGCAGTTCAACAACCCTAAGGGCGCTGTCGATTTAATGAAAAATCCTTAGTTTTTTTATAGCTAATTCAAAGCCTCTTTATAAGAGGTAATCTTGTCAGCAATATCATCTTCTATTTCATCTTCAGCAGAGATGGCCGCGATTCTTGGAAAGAGGTAACATCAGTATGATATTTCCACGTCTTCATCATTATAGAATGCATTCATTATATAAAGTAATATGTCCGCACACGTCAATTTGGATTTCGCTCTGACTCGATAATAACTCTAGACGAACTGGGCAAGTGCTGATAAGGAAGCTCATCTTTTGCAGATCCACCCGCTTTCCCAGTGGGCGAATCGGTTTTCACAACCCAGCTTTAATAAAACAATTTGTGTATTGTCTGTGGACTCACTAGTGTGTATCACTTGTTCCCACGCCTTGTGTTATAAATAAACAAACGTACTATCAAATTTATGATTTTGATTAATCATAGCCGGAATTCTGAATCTTCCATCCGCTACCAAATATCGCCTTGTTTAAAAATAACGATGTTGTACATAACATTTGAAGGTTTTTATGAAACAAATAACTGGTCAAGCGGCGGATCTTGTTTTGATATGCTAGCAGCTTGCGTTTGCTGATCTTACATTTCTTTGGCCAACTCTCGTACACTTACTTTTTCTTTCTTATGAATTTCTATGACATTAACTTGTCTTTAATACTCAACACTAAGAGAACAACGATTTTGTTTATATAAAAATAAATCATTGCTTGTTTTAAACTCTGACCCAAAAATCAGCAAACTTCTGCAGTTACATTTAAATTTCCTAACCCAGCACCTTTCTTCGGTAAATTTGCGATGGTACAATATTTTTAAAATTTTGCGCCAGAGAAGGAAAACAAAAACGTTCAGCAGAAAAATCTTGATATCCTATGACCAAAGAGCAGCCACCTTATGTTCTTTATGAGAATCAAATCACATTTTAAAATCTTTACTTTTAGGCGACGTGAAATTGTATTAGGTTTGTTGGCGCCCGAAAAGCCAACTATTTCTTTTTTTAGATAAATCTTAATTCCTGGCTTGTAACAACTATAACCCGAAAATCAGTAATCTTTCCTTCAATTCTCAAATATAACATCTTCTTTCGTTAGACCTGCAACAAGATATTGTTAGCGCCTGAGAAGAACGGAAATGTTCATCAAATAAAATCTTTGTACCTTTCAGACCAAAGAACAGCCACCATATGTATTATGAGAATCGACCAGCATTTAAAATTTTTTCTTTTAGATATTTAAATTTCCTAACTCACTAACTTTTCTTCGCTAAATCTGCGATATTACAATATTTACATATTTAAAAATCTTTACTTTTAGGGGCACGTGGAACTGTTTTAGTTTTGTTGCCGCTGAGAAGGAAAATTAGTTTTTTGGGATAAAATCCCACCCAGCACTTTTCTTCACTAAATCTGCGATATTACAATATTTTTAAACTTTGGCGCCCGAGAAGGGAAACAAGTTATCTTGGTATCCTTACGACCAAAGAGCAGCCGAATAACATTTTAAAATCTTTACTTGTTAGACGCACGTGAAATTGTTTTAGTTCTATCCTTGCGCGCCCGAGAAGGTACAACATGGTTTAGATAAAATCTTAATTCATTGCTAGTAAAAGCTATAAACCGAAGATCAGTAATCTTTAGTCGATTTCCTAATCTTCCTTCTTTTCGCTGGATCTGCGATGTGATGGGATTTTTAACTTTTTTGGCGCCCGAGTAAGCACAATTACTTTGAGTAGTTAAATTCTAGTGCCCGACCAAAACACAGGCATCTTTAGTCATAATATTCAAACCGCCTAACGCCTACTAGAGCTGGTAGAAATCTGCGCCCTGACGACGCAATATTAATATATTGAAACTTCGTTCCACCTTCAGAACGTCATAAGTTTGTAACAAAAGCAGTTTGTTTATCAAACACATTCATTTTAAAACAATTGAAGGTCAGCCACATAACCACTCTGCGTAAATAAATTTTATCACATATTTGTATTCCAATAAAACGTAACCACATTCCACTAAATTAATTAAATTTGCTACAAAATATCCAATCTTTCGTAAAATATGTCAAAGTCGGCTAGAATTAATTAAACGCTAGACAAAAACACCACATATTAAGAAATTAAAATTTTATAAATATTTTAATGCACACCATAACGCATGCACTTATTATATGTTCGAATATTTTTAGGAAAAGTTGTTGTCACAGTTGCATGTTAAAATCATTTAATTAAAGCGAAAATTGCAAAATAAAGAATTTTTTATTTCTATTTTTCATAGGTAAAAATGCCAAGCGAGCAAACGGAAATATAAAATGGTAAACGAGCAGAGTGTTTGGGTGAAGGCGCAGGCAGTGCAATAACAAACACACAAATCATAAATCGTGTAAAGTGGAAAATAATAGAAGAGCGAAAAATATTTACTTAGATGCGAAGATTAAGCAAGTTAACAAGGAATGACGACGATGAGTTTACCAATAATGCCTACTTGGCATTTCAAATGTAATCGTATTCCGCCTAGTTTCAACTTAACACCTAAAAATATGCAACACAAATTGCGAACAACTAAATTCAAGTGCTTTTTAAATAAAGTCGACAGGCTTAACTAAATGCGATTGCAATAGTGTACAGTGGGTTAATTGGCAATTAAGAGAGATAGAATAATCACTTATAAAGCAGCATATTTTTCATTAAAGTGAAGGGGAAGCTTGCATTTCGGAAAATCTTTAGTTTGACAAAGCTTGGAAAGCCCTCAAAAATAACTATGCGAAATAACATAGTTTTTCGCGTGTGATAGACCTTAAAGTGTAACAATATCAAATCAGAGTACCGAGTGCAAAACCATTGTTGTAATACAAATCCTCATATGACCTCTTAAAATAAGATATATACATCTAGGCGCGCCATCTGTTATTTACAATTAAAAGCTCCCTCGTTAGGCTGTACAGACGCATTAAAGCACTTCTTGATCAGCTACCCAATTTGTTAACAGAGTGTGGCAGTCAATGACGGATGAGTCTATCCCTAATTCACATACTACACTTTTCCTTGCTACGAAAACCTCATGATTTCATGGATCCCTCCCATTTTATTCCACTACGTTTCACAAAATAAAATTGGATGCAGTGCCGAAATTCCGATTCTGATGGCAACTGGTTTAGGTTGAAACTTTAGCCGCAATAAGGGACTCAATCGCAGGACATGCATAGCGCTCGTTTTTCAGTAGGCGGGAGTTTCTGGACAGTTAGACTTCGGAAGCTGGCTCGCTTAGTCATCTTTGTATGCTGCGTCAGTGAGAAGTAGAGACGTTTCTTTGACCGAACGATATTTTGACGTCACCCGTTTGTCAGACCTTTTACGATTTCCATACTTTTTACTCTACTAGTAGAGATCACGTAACTGCTTTAATCTATTTCAGCGCTGAGCTTTATTGGTATTTCCTACTACAAAATTGATCAAAAAAGCGGGTGGAAATGGTATATTAAAACTCTACGAAGTCCACACTGGCAGCCTAATCGGAAACTGTTTTTACACAAAGGCTGTGTTACATGTGTGCTATACGATGCGAGTGTCACGTAGAAAGCTTTCAAGCCTTATTGGGTAGACATTTTCCCGACTTTTATAAGTCATGAAATTCGTACCTTCAGCGACTCTGTGGACAATCTTTGGCATATACAAAAATAGCGGATTTAGTTCGCACGATCTTGTGGGCTACTCGCTTTTAGAGCCTAGAAATACGCATCTTCCTTTTGAAATGTAAATTGCTTAAAATCTGCACGCTATCACGATAACCTACGTCCACTAACTTTAATAAGGAAGAAGTATACTAGTTTGCCTTTATGGTTCAATAGACTTGTATATCATAAGCAATCCGACCGAGATGCCGATAAAAAACCAGTAGGAAAGTTCGATACTGTTTCGCAAGGACGTGGTTGTTCTACCAGATGTAATTGGGTCATACCAGAGTCTTAACAGATCCGCAGCAATTTTCTAATAACGTAACACTACGAGTCGCGACGCGAGAACGAAAGTCTGTGGAGGCAAAGGGTTCGAGCGATGTAAAACCGCAAGTGCGAGCGCTCTGCGAAGCTATGTCTACGGGCACCGTTCACACAGAGTTTTGCTGCAGACAAACCGTCCGTGATGCAGCATACGTGATCGAGGAGTCCTATATGAAAGAAGCTCTAAAGACTGAGGACTCTTTCGTTTATAACTCAGGGCAACTGGGCGCTACAGATTGCTGTGTCCTTTTGGATTCGATGTTTAGAACTTCTTTGCTTTCGAACTTTGTATAACGTTTTTATTACCTTAAACCAAAACCAAACCACACTGGTCCCTCGTTCACGTCACCACTGCTTCTCCTGGGTTCTACGACATTGCATTGTAGTCACACCGCACTAGACGTCGTCTATTGCGTGACTATGCAAATATTTCGCCCAACTCTAATTGCATTCCAACAAAGTCCCACACACACACGCAAACACATAACACACTGCCTATCAGAGATAGACTTCAAATAAACTACAATACATGTACGCTATGCCGGTATGAAATACAAATGAATCGGAAGTATGTGGTGACCTCTGCCTATGCGACGGTAAATTTGCTGCAGCTGATAAAATCTTATGTATATACGAGTATTTTACAAAAGATACATACATATATGTGCATGTAGTATGTATATGGATATGTATTGTGCAGACAAAAATGCCATCAAAGTTGCATACAAATGCTCTAAAATAGTACACGAATTCCTATTGTTGTGACTTCCGTCACCAAAAACAGAAGATGCTATATATACACAAAACAACAAAACTAAAAACAGATTGCGCATATGACGTAGCATACTTTTGGGATGAGTTGAACTGAAAATTGTCGTTGAGGCTAAAATGCTTAAAAACGTTTTTAGCAAGTGCTGGGGGTTTCTTTTGCTACGGACATTATTTTTCTTTGAGGTAATTACCGTTAAAATATCATAGAATGTAAGCTATAACTGATTAAGAGCGCATACTGCAGCGCCTAAAGTTATGCAAGGTGAAGAAGTGGAATGAAGCTAAAATGTTAAAAATTAATTTAAAAGTGTATTTAACCTGAAAATACCCACAGTCCAAAAGTAACTTTTGCTCTAGCAACGAGTGTATCAGCGTTTTGCCTTAAAACTGACTCCAAATGGGTCCCATTTCTTTTCACGTTAATTAGTTGGACCAATGTCTGAAGGGAATACATGCTAAAAGAATGGATGTCTTAACAGAATGCCTTTTGTGGAGATGTACAAGCTAGGAGGCGAAAAAAGTGTTGAACTCTTCTTTTGGAGATGCCCTGATCGAGACAACTTGCGTATAGGATGTTTGACCACCTACTGCATAGGCGAATCAAGAGATAGTCTCTGCTGTTATCGAGGACACTCTTCGCTACATTGGATGGTCACGCTGGTTAAATTAAGAAAGTTGCTAGCTCATTGAGTGATATCACAAGGGTCAACTAGTCCAGTTCTACTACTTCACTTTGTTGTGCAATACGTCTTATAAACTAACGTAACCTAGCCCAGGCAGTTGAAGATCTTCGTTAGATGTCCGAGACCTTCAAATTTGAATGTTTATTATCTACATGCACTGCAGCCTGGGACTAGGGATTTGAGGCTTCCTCATAGCTTGTAAATTTTTCTGTTTGGGCACTTGCACAAAATGGAACTTGCCGTCAAAGGAAGCGAGATGGATCGTGGCAGAAGCGTCCCAACCACTTTTTCGATTTCAATACTTAACTGTCCCTCAGGTGATAAATACCTTGTAGTTTTATGACAGATAACTACGGAAGATCTTCTTCCCGTTTTGGTCCATAATGCCTCCTCTGATCTTGCGACAAAACCCGATTAGACAATGTATATCAGAGAAGGCTGGTCATTTACTTTTGAAAAGAAAGGAGAGAGTTGTCAGATTTGTTTTCTTAGGAGTATATGTTCCTCTTGTGAGGACGGCCTACCAGCCGTTCAGGCGCTCTACTTGTTAGCGTAGATAAAACGTTTACACAGATACGACTACTCAGTCATCATCAGGCACGTTCTAGTTAATTTGACACTTTTTCCTTTCCGTCAGTGGCACTACTACCGAGGCCAGATGAAGTACAAGGTTAAGTTGTTCGCACGTCGCTGTAATAGTATAGTCTCAAAAACTTTCCAGAGAAGTAACTCAGTTTCCAATAGATTTGGCCTGAGGAGGACACCCAAGCAGTGCTTTTAGCTTGGCTCGGCTATGTAAGATGTTTCGAGATCAACACTTCCTTATGAAGATTGGGCCTTAATGTAACCTAAGTAAGTATGCCTTTGCCGCCGGACGACAAGAACTGAATTTAAACATGCAATACTAAATAAACTTATATAAGTTTCTGCGATTAAGCTTACTTTTCGTCGGTTGAAATATTTATTTATTAGACTAACCATTGAACGATAGTTGACATTGAAGATAGGACACACACCGAAATGGTTTGCCTCCTAACAAAATTTGGAAGGGATATCGAAAAAATCTTTCCAATATACATAAATTTTACGTCCACTAGATGAAGTGGAGTAGTAGCTTAATAAGCGCAGCTAATACGGAATGGGCGGGAAACATTGGTTGACAAGATCTCCTAGAGTTCAAATATCAGCAGATTTTCTCAAACAATATCAATATAGAAGAAGCTTCTCTTATTATATGTAAAGATAGCTACATCTGGTCACTAAGACAATTCTCATGAAAGCCGAGGATACCTAGCACAGTAGCAATTGTGGTATGGGTCAACCGGATGATCACGAGGGCTCTAGTGTACACTCTCATCCACAAATTTGAATGCAAATAGCTACATGACTGCAGAACTTTGTCCGATGTCTAAAGCTTTCGTCACTTCTTTGCCGATATCCATGTCTGCCGAGAAAGCTACTCACATTTCGGGATGGTAGTCGATAGTCTGCAGGATATGGTTCTATGCATGATATTTTCTAGTTACATGTGAGGAAATTGCAATGACTGATTGGAATTACGAGCTTTCGGAATGTTAGCTGAATGAAATGTTGTTCGGTTCTATGTCTCGCTTAGTACAGTAGTGGCAACTGTGGAGTGACTGCCTTGTTGGGATACTTTGTAGTACCTAATTTTAGGGAAAAATTAAAAATATCATTCTCTTTACTACTGACTTAATCAACACAGACGTATAAAACAAAACACATAAGATGGAAAACTGAGAGCTCTAACTTGTAGGGCTAAGTCTTTGCTGGCATCTGCTGCTTTTAAATCAAAAAGCTAAAAATGGTATGACCTACAATTTAAAGAGCGAATAGAATAAAATGCATGCAGAAATTGTAACATAAATTTGTTCACTTCCCGCGCTGCTCTCTCTTACTAAGCACTTATAAATGGAGTTGGTTTTTCTTGCACAAGTGCGCCAAACAACGGTTCCGGTTGTGTCGATCTTGCGTCAGAACATTAATTCTCCATGTACGTGATGGGCGTTGCGACACAGTGTCGCATGTCAGTGCACTTTGAAGGCAGTCATAATTATGCAGCAAACATCAGCAGACGCATGCACTGCCATACTTACCCCTTTCCGCGCAAGCATACATTTAGGCGCACACACACATCTCTGCTATACAGACAACTAAAAAGTGCATACAATACCTGCCTAAATTTAGGTGTTCCTTATTTTAATACACTACTGCTGTTGACACCACACACACACGTGTAACACCATTTAATTTGTTGCGTCCACACACACACACACACATGAATATTTATTTTGTCATGTTTTCACATTTTTTATTGATAAAAGTTTTGCGGCAGCGCTTGGCGCTCAAGAGCATAGAATGAATGAAAATAAAAATAGAGAAAAATAAGATATAAATTTATGAAGCCGCAAGCACGTATGCGCTCACATAAATAACACATTTGCTGTGTGTATGTATGTGTGTACATATGATGGAAACACATTTTGCTGTAATGACACACGTGACGTCCAAGACTTGTTTGATGTGTGTGTGGCGTATGTGCATAAGCGCAAGCGCCACAGTAGGCACAAGAACATGTGTTTTGCAGGCTTGTTAGGACTAAGATTTGTTTCCCTTTCTACGCTTCGTCGCGCCATTTGCGCCACCATATTTTTGCAATTTTTGGCACGTCTATCAAATAGTGTACTGTGCGCACACTCACACTTGAGTTGTTTTATTTGATATTACACATTTCTTTGTGTGTAAAATTCAGAAAATTCAGTTAATCCCTATATTTTTATTTACCTCTGCTTTTTGCCTTTATAATGCACATCTTGACGTCATCTTCGCTGGATTGCCGATAGCCCAACCGTTGCTGTTCTGTTAATCGTGTATGCGCAGATTGTAAACGATGTTTCGGAAAAATAGAGTAATAGTTACATAAGCTTAATTTTAAGATGTTTGCTTTAAGTGCTTGAAAATAGAAGTTATTGAAGGGGAAATATTTAAGTGAACTAAATTTGTTGAATTTCTTCCTTCAAAAGAGGCCTTAAAAAATTAGTTGATGTAAATCGATATATATGAAGCCTGCTTCTACTAGGCTGAAATAGAGCTAGATCTCAGTTTAATTTACCTGCCAATAAATTGTTCGTGTTGAGCCTTATAACTACTAGAACGGCATTAGCTTCACGGTCGTATAAGTAAAGGGGAAAATATAGGACAATTTTATCTTTTGTACAAACCAGTTTATGTGATATTTTGTCCTTCCTCAGAGGGTTGTTTTAGTATAAATTTTTACTACCAACACCAGGTCTTTTTTGTAAAAGACCAATAGTGGAAATCAGTTTTTGTGGATTTACCTCAGACTATTGCTGGCTTACAACCCTATGCAGTATCAAAATATCATGTCCTGCCTTAAAGTATGTGCAACTTTCATGTCGAACGTTTAAATTGTAAATGTCATGGAATTTAGAGAGCTTGTTCTGGGATGTCGGTTTTCCTATTTCGTTAGTACATTTTCCTTAAGAAGCTAGGAGAAAAAAGCTAAGATGTAACACATCCCATACATCTATAATTTGAAACCAGTATGCAGAATTTTCTCTCAGATTATTGCTAGACTACAAGCCCAAATTCAAGCATTACAAAATCTCCTACACGTAAAAGATATGCAATTTTATAGCTCAGGGTTTAAACTGGAAAAATGTCATGGTAAGTTAGTGGCTGTTCAGCGAGTCTATTTTCTTCTCTGCTTCCCTCCCCATTGCTTTTTCTTTCGAGGCACTCCAGAGAAGAAGGTTAATAAAATATCTCATAATCGGTTAAAATTCATACAAAAATATCTCATGAGTGATCGTTTAAGAGGAGTAAAAATGTATTTTGCAGATACATTTCCTTAGAGACGATATCGAGAGCCACTTGTGAGTTATCGCACCTGTTGGATGGAACACAGCTCTGCTACATTAAGATAGTAATATCTGTATCGGACATCGACTCTTGTCTTGCGCCCAATCACTTGAATTACGCTCCGATATTGGAATACTCCATCCTAAAAAACCAATTCAGATCAGCTCTAGCTTAATTGGTGCGCTATCTATTACGGAACGCCGATAAATTATACCGTTTTACTACAAACGATGCTACCTATTCCCAACTACCGCTCCCTGCATATATAACGCTTTTCACCATGCTCTGATTCTTCGCTACCGCTACCTTCTAAATAACCCCAGTCTATAAAACCGTGGGTGGGTGGCTTCTAAAATGAATCACCATTATATGGCGCCGAGCAGGGCGCAACAGAGAACGATGCATGTTATGAGCCGAATCAAGCCGATCTATTCGCCAGTCGCAACGAAAACTATCAGCGTGGGCGCGTTACTTCTAAAAGTTATGCCTTACACATGGCGCCCTAGTAGCGACGTCAATAAGGATGTGCAATAGGACATCCAAATGCGTTGTAAACATATTGGTATAGTATATAGATGTAGTTTCTCTGAGTCATGTCGATTCAATAAAATATGAATTTGTGTGTGTTGACGCGCTTTTGTTCACGATGCCGTAGTTCACATCACAAACTCGACCGTTTTTCAACGCATTAATAGAAGAATAACGTATTGTATGTATGTAAATACACATCAGTATACTGCGGTTGGTATTTATGATAGGCTCAGAGGAAAACTGTTCAATCCACACCATGCGAGCACACAATGGACTACACGACCCGCCCGCATTTAAGCATAAATTGCGATACAAAGTATTGGCAATATCGAAAAGCACTCTTATAATGCATTCAAACAAGCAGCCGAACAAAAACACCAGAGACAACATAACTTTGCACATGGGTCAGCACAAATACCGGATGTTGATCTATGCGCTGCCAAATTTGTTGAGCTGGTGCCTCCGGCGTCAGGCAGCTGTCGTTTCAACAGAAAACAACGAAACATAAATATTGTGGCGATAATACATTCATCAGATGAAAAAACGATTGCAACGACAACCCTGGGCTCATAAACACAACAAACAGCAATCTACTACAACAAAAACGGCCACCTGCAATGCAGCCACACCCTTCTTGTATTGTATTGCTTTACTGCTACTGTTTTTTTGCATTTGTTGTTGTTAGTATTTCACCTTGGTAAAACTTATTCGTATCGACACATTTTTCACATGCATGCGCCAACTATTCCATTCACAATCATTATCATTTGCTTATTTGTTCGTTATAGCTTTCGTGGTGTGATTCGAATTTTTGGTACTCACGAAAACACATCCATATGTGCATGTTCTGATCATAGCATGCGTGCTATATGCATTTGCGTATATATATATATATATATATATATATAATATATATATACGTATATGTATGTTTGTGTGATCTTTTATCGTTATTGATATAATCATTTTTAGTTTTCATTTTAAAACTTTTGGCATATTTTCGCATTTCGATATTGTCATAGATGTGCATTTGGGGTCTCAACGACAAGAGAGGAAAAGGTTCATTAACGCCGAAGTTTCATACAGACATTATTGGTGATATTGTTAATTTAGCAAAGAATTGCAGCTAACTACATTTTTCTGTTGATAATGCAATCGTATTGGCATGTACAAAACACGCTATTGTTATTGTCCACCTAAAATTGAAAAACGTTGAATTTATTGACATAAGTAAACATGTTTTGCTGAGTAGAAAATTGTCTGCTTCAATAATGCAGTTTGTTTGCATTACTATCTGTTTGTAATGTTTTTTGCAGTAAACATGTACCACTTAGCACTCCATATGAACACATATATTACGAGAGATGTATTTTTGCAGCTGTCATAAGCACGTATTTGGCGTTAAAACTAACCACTGCATTACTGATATAAAATCTATATAGTATGCAACTGTAAGTGCACTACTTATCAAAACTTAATTTATATTGCAAGTTATACATAAAAAACAACACATTAGTTAAACTTTCACCCACAGTTCTATTATCGCACTGATAATGTAAAATGGTTTGCATTACTTCTCTTGTGTACGGCACGTTTTAGAGGAACTACAAATAATGCAAGTAGGTAATAAATAGTATAAATAAAATTAAGTTATATGGCGCTACTGTGAATTTTTAGTAGTAATTGTAATGTATATCCACGTCATATTGCTTTATCTACGAGAAATTTCCCCTTATCGTCGCTTAAAAAGTAGTAATTTAGTTGAAATTTGTATGAAAAGGACATTTTTTTGTTACAATGATGCAATTTTTTCCATTTTACTTTTTAGGTGTCTTCTAAATAAATTAAAAATTACTAGAGATTTAATTTAGCTGCTATTACAAAAAGCGAGTATTTCGCATTGAAAATGCTACTACGCAGTACAGTACTGATTTTAATAGTAGCTACTGCAATCTAGTTACATTACTAGCCAGAAGAAATTAATCTTAAATGCAGTGTCCTTTACTAGAAAAACAACGCTCAACAAAAGCCAAGATGCCATAGTATAACTAGCTTTTTGTTACTAATAATGTAATCTGATTGCATTACTCTATAGCTGCCGCCTCTCTCTTATTATAATAATGCAAATAATAAAACAGAGTAATCTAACATTTTTAATGCTAGCTGCTGAATGGTCTTAGCTCATTGTGCAATGGCAATGCAAAATTGAAATTGAAAATTGTTTCTACTAAAATTTTATTTTATGGTAAACTTTTTTGTATAGCAAAGTGAAGTACTTTTTTCCTAATTAGAAACTAAACTAGCAATGCAAAAAATATTAAATTTCTCATTTATTTGATAATATTTGACTCGTAATGCAAATGAAATTGCATTAATATAAAAGATTTAACGTGTATGCAAACAGAACAATTATTGTTTGCTAGGTTTAGGTTAGGTTAGAGTGGCCACCGGTGTGAGCACCAGTGCAGTTTAAGCCCAAAAACGTTCCCATTGTGATACCACGTGGATCTCTCCCCTACTCAACCAACAGTCGATACAGCAAACTCAGGATTTCTTAGGTTCCACTTAGCCAGATCACAAAGATCGTGAAAGAAGGGAGATCCCAAAATTTCTTCCTCTTGTGCCAAAGCGCGGGACAATCGCACAGAAAATGTTTGACTGTTTCTATCTCCCCTTCGTCTTTGCAGCTCCTGCAGTATCATTTAGGGAGCACCAGCCGTTGTGCTGCCTCCCGATTGCTATGTGCCGTTATAAGTCCAACCACCAGAGATATGTCCCCCTACTAGAAGAAGGAGACTTTTTGCGTCTCGCGTCCCATTCAGGCCACACGAGCTTGGAGTGGTAGCAGGATTCAGATTGCTCCATCTCACACCCGCTTCCCTAAGGAAAATCCCTTTCAAAAGTGAGCTTACAGGTAGCGAGCGGCATGCTCAATCCCTTCCAGGACGACGAAAGCGGAACGGATGTGCCCCTCTTGCAAGTTCGTCAGCGATCTCATTGCCCGGTATAGGGTGTCCAGGGTCGTCCAGGCACGCATACCAGACTGAGGGAAGTTTGCTCAGCGATCTCGTTAAGAGATTTGCG
>JARSSU010041212.1:0-11616 GCA_029619165.1 Eurosta solidaginis
TATATATAAATTCATAGATATACATATAGAAAAGGAGGGGGATGGGACGGGTGACAGCCTACACCGCGTAAACAGACGCAAAATAGAAAATTAGTAAAATTTTGGACAGTGGGCGTGGCATCGCCCACTTTTAAAAGAAGGTAATTTAAAAGTTTTGCAAGCTGTAATTTGGTAGTCGTTGAAGATATCATGATGAAATTTGGTAGGCGCGTTACTCCTATTACTGCATGTGCTCTTAACAAAAATTAGGGAAATCGGATGACGAACCCGCCGACTTAAAAAAAAATTTAAGTCAAATTTTAACAAAAAATTTAATATCTTTACTGTATATCAGTAAATTATGCCAACATTCAACTCCAGCAATGATATGGTGCAACAAAATATAAAAATAAAAGAAAAATTCAAAATAGGCGTGGCTCCGCCTTTTTTTTATTTAATTCGTGTAGAATACTTTTAATGCCATAAGTCGAACAAAAATGTACCAATCCTTGTGCAATTTGGTAGGGACATAGATTCTATGACGATTACTGTTGTCTGTGAAAATGGGCGAAATCGGTTGAAGCCACGCCAAGTTTTTATACACAGTCTACCGTCTGTCCTTCCGCTCGGCCGTTAACACGATAACTTGAGTAAAAATCGATATATCTTGACTAAACTCAGTTCACGTACTTATCTGAACTCACTTTATCCTGGTATAAACAATGTCCGAAATCGGACTATGACCAACAGCCCATTGATTATCGATATCAAAAATTACGAGAAAATGAAACATCAAAATTTTAGAAATAAGTTTTTTCAATTAGAAGAAAATTTTTCTAAGCGGGGTCGCCTCTTAACAGTGTTTGGGAAGCACTCCGAGTGTATATCTGCACCCCCAGCGGGTTAGGGGGTTAGAATATACCCGCGGTAAGTATGCCTGTCGTAAGAGGCGACTTAAATACGAGATTCAAGGGGTTGTGTAGCGCAACCTTTTCCCGTTGCCAGCGCAATATATAGCTTCTCCAAACTCAATTGTCAACCCCACCTATCCCTGGCGAATCCTGTTTCATTTATAATTTTCGTATAGATAAGAACAACATAGTCTAGCGAATTGAGAAGCAGCGCATACGCTGGCCATGTTATGCGAATGAAAGATGAGGCTCCAACTAGAACAGTATTCTTTTAACGGAACCTGCCTATTGAAGCAGAGGAAGAGGGCGGCCCCTACTCCGCTGAAAGGATCATGTGGAAAACGATTTAATTTCCCTTGATGTGACGAATTGGTGCAACGAAGCGAAGAAACGACTGGCGCGCCTTGCTGGAAGTCCATAATCGTTTAAACGGCTAACTCCAATTAAGTAAATAAGTAAATGCTCATTGAAAAAAGCACAAGGAAAGCAAAATTGTTTTCAGCGCCCTGTATCATCGCAATCCGTACGTATTTCGGTGACTCCCTTCGCACAGGTACCTACCATACAATGGCAACATTCTCGCCAACTTTGGTGAATTTTGGAGATCTCAAGTATTTCGAGTTAAAACACTTACCGCGAAAAGGTATGTGAAGTTCGTGTGTGCCCCAAATTTAATTTCCTTATTTTTTTCTATTCAATTTAAAACACGCCATCTTATTTAGAAAATAAAAAGTTTCTTCAGTTTTGGTAAAGTTTCCGAAGTACTCACTTGGATCGAGTATACTCGATACCTTTTGTTGAGTATGAGTACTAGCATCGATATTTTGGTCCGAGTATTTATAAAGAGTACTGGTATCGATACTATTTCTAACAGGTTCTATCACTAGCCACAGCAACATCAACAGAGTAGCGAAAGAAGAAGACTGCGCGATAACACAAATCTGTTGGAGTTGCCTTCTGCTATTTCCCCATACGCCAAACCTCTTTAAGCCTTCTTAAAAAATCTTTGCGCAATTGGCAATGGCATCATCAGATTTACTAAAAGCCCTTCCGTTGCTTATCTATATACTTCTCGACATAAAATAAAGAGTATTATTGTAAAATATTTTGGTACAACTTTGTACAAATAACTGTTTTTCGTAAAAGAAACAACTTACTTTATAACTATTTTGATGGGTTTCCTTTAATTTAACGATTGAAAAAACTTCTTAAAAATGTCAGACAAATCTGCCTTTCAATCGCATTCATAATACCTACTTTTCCCTTTGAACCGGTTTTCGCTTTTTCTAACATTGTTCAGAATAAGAATAATGTGAGAGGTGAAAAAATTCCCAAGGATTTTTTATTTAGAATACTGGAAATGGGAGACGAGAAAAAAACTCACAAGGAATTTTTTTAGAAATGAATATCTCAAGTTACTTCATGTAGCCAGATAAAGGTGCGGTCAAAAATTAAGCTTCTTCTTCTTGTACCGATAAAGACACTCCCCAAAGGTTTTGGAGAGTGTTATCGATGTTGATGGTCCTTTGCCTGACATATAGCCGGCACGTTCCGGTAAAAATAATCATTAATGTATTACCCCGACTATCTCCCGAACGTATGTATGTATGTATGTATGTTCACGTTGAACCTTCTGTCATCCCGAACCCCCATCCCCTATGATAAAAGGGCGTGGGTTCGCCAGAGCCTCGTCTCCTAAATACTTGTATGATGTATTCTTATTTGTAACAGGTATTCTTATTCGTAAATGCGAGCTTGACTAATGGGTCATCTGCCAAAGCGAATAAACTCGTCTGCAACCTTTTATCACGAGCAATTCGTAATCGTACAAATACGGCAATTTAGTTATACCGTAAAAGCTCTACAGGGAAACCTATTTTAGTATTTAGTGGAATATATACATAGGCAGCCAATTTTTGATCGATGGTATCGAGTTGACAGTGACTTATTTCGGCATGTAATAACTAAATTCTGAATTCACTGTACAAGCACGCCTATACTGCGCTTGGAGGAATTAGATGTAATTTGTAGAATAAGTTCATTAAAAAAAAGACGAAAAATGAGAAGAAATGGGTTTTATTTTGCGTCATAGAAATCCTTCTCTAAATCAAGAAAAATAATTTTTTTTAATATAATGTGACAGATGAATAGACGTTTAAATCTATAGGAAATTAACGTCACATTTATACTTAAGACAAAATATTGATTATGTCAACACACTTAACTTAGATAGAACACGTATCAGTTTGGAAACAGATAGAACTAATTAGTGGAGTCTGTTTGCTTTTCTCTATTTATTCATTAAAAATACGCTGAACGTTTTGATACTGCATTCAGTTGTGCAAATATACATAAACCAAAAATTAAAGGAAATTTTCGTTTGGAAACGCAAAATAGCAAAATATTTGTCAAACGTGGACTAATAACATTTCGCTGCAATATCAATAATTATATTGAATTTGTTATTTCGGTAGAGCAGAAACTGTTTGTTCACCTCATTTCAAATTTTCATTATTATTCATGAAACAATAGATAGGTTCATTAAGCTCCCATAGTAGGAAATTATTTGGAAATGTCATTTTAAAAAGCTTTATAAACCCTTTGTTCTTCTCATCTATAAGGAGGTTAAAATTTAGAAAACTATAAATAAATAAATAAATAAATGTGAGGCGCGATAACTTCCGAAGAGATTTTAGGACGACCTTCTCTTCCATAGTGCTCTTTTTTAATTTTTCCTACAAATTGGCGAATATGGATTATTTTATTTTACAATTTGTTATGGCCATGTTTTAGAAAAGTTATCGCTTTTGTTATAAAGAAATGTATTGATTTGCCACCGAAAAGTTATCGATTTCTTTAGGGATTGTGACCCTATTATTATCAGCATGTTATCGATTTGTTAACGTGGACTCATCGGTTTGTTATGAAACACATACCTTCAAGATTTCAATGCGTAATAGACGACGCACATATAATCATACGATAATAAGCCGTTAAGAAACCAACAGAAGACAATGACAAGCTTTTAACAAATCGAAAGCTCGATGATAATAATTCGCTATCAATAATAAACCTATAATAATACAATAACTTGTCGTTATCGTTTGTTTCCGATTGGAAACCGGCGGAGCTATTGTCAAAAATCCCGAAATCGTTTGTTTCTGGTAAAGTTACCTCTGTGTGTGGTTTATCTTCAGTCTCTGGGCGTGATCTAGTTAACTTAAAGAAATTATTGCCCTAGACGTACACCTATATGCTTACACATCCAGCAGCCTAATGCAACTTTCAAATTTTTTCTGAGAATCAATATATTTTTAAATCTTCCACCTAAGAAAATCCATTAAATAAAATCTTTCATCACAGAAGTCTTAATTCGTCCGATCCCTTCATTGCCTCCTCAGACGTTCCTCAGGGCAACATCCTGGGTCCCCTCCTTTTTATTATTTTTATTAATGATATATCTTCCCGTTTTTTATCCTCTGAGTTCCTTTTGTATGCGGATGATCTGAAAATCTTTTCAAAAATTTCGTGTATTTCTGATGCACATAGTCTTCAAAATGATCTTGACAATGTAGCCAGCTGCTGCAGAATAAACCACCTGCAACTCAATAATGTTTTCACATACTTACTTACTTACTTAATTGGCGCTTAACCGTCTAAACGGTTATGGCCGTCCAACAAGGCGCGCCAGTCGCTCCTTCGCTCCGCCAACCGGCGCCAATTGGTCACACCAAGGGAGTTTAAATCGTTTTCCACCTGGTCCTTCCAACGGAGTGGGGGCCGCCCTCTACCTCTGCTTCCATAGGCGGGTTCCGATAGAAACACTTTCTTGGCCGGAGCATCATCTTTCATTCGCATAACATGGCCTAGCCAGCGCAGCCGCTGCGTTTTAATTCGCTGGACTATGTTGATGTCTGCGTATAGCTCGTACAGCTCATCATTAAATCTTCTTCGGTACTCGCCATCGCCAACGCGTAGAGGTCCATAAATCTTTCGAAGAACTTTTCTCTCGAACACTCCCAAAGCCGCTTCATCTGCTGTTGTCATGGTCCATGCTTCTGCCCCATATAGCAGGACGGGTACGATAAGTGACTTGTAGAGTATGATTTTCGTTCGCCGAGAGAGGACTTTACTTTTCAATTGCCTACCTAGTCCAAAGTAGCATTTATTGGCAAGATTGATTCTTCGCTGGATTTCAGTGCTGATGTTGTTGCTATGTTGATGCTGGTTCCCAAATAAACGAAGTCTTTTACTATTTCGAAATTATGGCTGCCAACAGTAGCGTGGTTGCCAAGGCGCATATGCGCTGACTCTTTGCTCGATGACAGCAGGTACTTCGTTTTGTCCTCATTCACCATCAAACCCATCTTTACCGCTTCTTTTTCCAGCTTGGAGTAAGCAGAACTAACAGCGCGGGTGTTTAGGCCGATGATATCAATGTCATCAGCATATGCCAGTAATTGCACGCTTTTATAGTATATTGTTCCAGTGCGGTTAAGTTCTGCAGCTAGTATAATTTTCTCCAGCATCAAATTAAAGAAATCGCACGATAGGGGTCACCCTGTCTGAAACCTCGTTTAGTTTCGAACGGCTCGGAGAGGTCCTTCCCAATTCTGACTGAGCTGATGGTGTTGCTCAACGTCATTTTGCACAGCCGTATAAGTTTTGCGGGGAAACCAAATTCAGACATAGCGGCATATAGGCAGCTCCTTTTCGTGCTGTCGAAGGCGGCTTTAAAGTCGACGAAGAGGTGATGTGTGTCGATTCTCTTTTCACGGGTTTTTTCCAAGATTTGGCGCATTGTGAAAATCTGGTCGATGGTAGATTTACCAGGTCTGAAGCCGCACTGATAAGGTCCAATCAGCCGGTTCACGGTGGGCTTCAATCTTTCGCACAATACACTTGAAAGGACCTTATATGCGATATTAAGAAGGCTGATTCCACGATAGTTGGTGCATTTTGCAGTATCCCCCTTCTTGTGGACTGGGCAAAGAACACTTAGATTCCAACCGTCGGGCATGCTTTCGTCCGCCCATATTTTGCTAAGAAGCTGCTGCATGCGCCTTACCAACTCCTCGCCGCCGAACTTGAATAGCTCCGCAGGCAATCCATCAGCGCCCACGGCCTTGTTGTTTTTCAATCTGGTTATTGCTATTCTAACTTCGTCATAATCGGGCGGGGGGACATATATTCCATCATCATCGATTGCGGGATCGGGTTCTTCATCTCTGCGCGGTGAATTGCTGCCTCCATTTAGGAGAGCAGAGAAGTGTTCCCTCCATAATCTAAGCACTCTCTGGACATCAGTTACAAGGTCGCCGTTTTCATTCCTACAGGAGTTTGCCCCGGTCTTAAAACCTTCCGTCTGTCGCCGTATTTTTTGGTAGAATTTTCGGGCGTTATTCCTGGTGGCTAGCAGCTCAAGCTCCTCGCACTCACGCCTTTCTGCTTCTGCTTTTTTCTTCCTGAAAAGGCGTCTCGCTTCCCTTTTCAACTCACGATAGCGTTCACACACTCCTCTTGTCGCGCTCGCTTTTAACGTAGCCCTGTAGGCAGCGTCTTTTCTTTCGGTTGCAACGCGGCATTCTTCATCATACCAGTTGTTTTTTCGTGGCCGCCGGTAACCAATTTTTTCCTCGGCGGCAGTATGAAGTGCTTTGGAGATATGCTCCCACTGCTCCTGTATTCCTTCAGGATGAGTTGTGCCCTCAGAGAGCAGGTGTGAGAGTCGAGTTGCGAAATCATTGGCAGTCTGTTGTGATTGAAGCTTTTCGACGTCTAGCTTTCCTTGTGTTTTTTGTTCCTTGTTTTTAGCCGCGTTGAGGCGGGTGCGTATTTTGGCTGCAACGAGATAATGGTCCGAATCGATGTTAGGTCCTCGGATCGTTCGCACATCTAAAACACTGGAGGCATGCCGTCCGTCTATCACAACGTGATCGATCTGATTGCGAGTATTTCGATCAGGAGACAGCCATGTAGCTTGATGTATCTTTTTATGCATGAACCTCGTGCTTGATATGACCATGTTTCGAGCACCGGCAAAGTCAATCAGCCTCAGTCCGTTAGGAGAAGTTTCATTGTGTAGGCTGAACTTTCCGACTGTAGGGCCAAAAACACCTTCTTTGCCCACCCTGGCGTTAAAGTCGCCAAGCACGACTTTTATATCATGACGGGGGCAGCGCTCGTATGTGCGTTCTAATTGTTCATAAAAAGTGTCTTTCACCTCATCGTCTTTCTCCTCTGTCGGCGCATGGGCGCAGATGAATGATATATTAAAAAATTTTGCTTTTATTCGAATAGCGGCGAGACGCTCGTCCACAGGCGTGAACGCCAGCACTTGGCGACAAAGTCTCTCTCCCACCACGAATCCGACGCCGAAACTGCGCTTATTCGCATGGCCACTCCAATATATGTCACAATTTTTGATCTTCTTTCTTCCTTGCTTCGTCCAACGCATTTCTTGGATGGCGGTGATGTCAGATTTTGCTTTGACGAGGACATCAACCAGCCGGGCATCTGCACCAATCCCATTCAGGGAGCGGACGTTCCAGGTGCATGCCCTCAATTCATTGTCCTTCAAACGTTTGCCATGGTCGTCATCAATAGAGAGTGTATTTATCCGAGGCTTGTTGTTATATTTCATTGGAGTATGGTTTTACGTGGCGGGTCCCAAGCCCAGCGCACAACCCGCTCAGCGGGGGTGAAAATATTACTTGGCACGTTTATATAGCGAGCCGCTTGCTCCAAGACAGACGCCCGCTTGCAGCCGCACCTAGAGGTGTACAGACGCTGCCGATGAAATCTCCCCCGGCTAGCCCTTAAACCGATTATGTCAGAGTGGCCTAGCCAGGTTGTCGCCTTCTCACATTAGCTCACCGCTAAACGGGTGTTTAGCGGCTACCCAGAGGATACTTGGCCGCAAGCGACCGGCAGTAGTGAGCTGCTTGAACCGCATGCAAAGAATCGCTCTGGCCATTCCCAGGTGAATGGCGGTCAGAAGCTTTCCCCACTTTCGTGGAATTCTACACACGGCCCACCACTATGTTTTCACATAGCTTTTAAGGAATCTCGTTCCTTAATTCCTACATCGTATGATATTAATGGATCTAAACTGGCTACGCAGTCTAAAATTCGAAATTTAGTAGTATTTTGACTCCAAGTTCATGTTTCCACAGAGAACCTAAGAGTTATATTTGTTTTTTTATTGAATGCGCGAGGACTAACTATGCATATTATGCTCCTCTCATAAGAACCTTACGAGAGTTTTAATGTGTTCTCAATTCCTTGAATAGAGATTCTCAATAGAAAACTCTAATTCAAATTACATTAAATGAATTTTTAACCTAAACAATTATTTTGTAAATATATTTAATTCGTTATGTAGTCTGTAAGAAACATTGTATTTCAAAGATTACTATATTTAAATGTATAAATAAATAATGTGAAAAGTAAAGGTTAGTATAAAATATATAAATAACGGCCGAGCTTATCTTCCAATTTGCGTCGTGCTTCTTTCAATTTTTCCTAAAAATTGACGCGACGACAGCTACATGATTTACGACGACTCCGACGGCATCTGCAAGGCAGATGTCTTTTCACAGGGATCTTTCATGGCAGAAATACATTCGGAGTTGTGTGCTAAACACTTCCGAGAGGCGACGCGATTAGACAAACTTTTTTCTAATTAAAAAAACTGTTTTTTTATTTTTGATGTTACTCTGCTCGGGAGTTAAAGGAAGAGCATGCTACGATAATACCATGGCGGCCGCCGCGATCAATTATAGCTTGTGGAAATTTTTGGTTATATAGGAGCCTAAGGACCTTATTTAATTAATAACTACAATGGAAATTTTAATTAGCTAACAAATGGAATTTATTTACGCATGTAGCGAAATGAAATGAACGTGGCTTTGAGAAAACATGTTGCTATACTTTTCAAAAAAACATTTCCGAGTAATTGTTTGTTTATATATACGTAGACTAGCAGACCCGGCAGACGTTGTTCTGCCCTAAATTTGGTCTATCTGTATACATTTTAATAAGCTTTTTCCGTATTACTCTGGCCTCGCCCTATACACTTTTTCCTTCTACACTTGTATTCATTCCTTCCTCCGTATTTTTCGCTTCATCTATATCCATCTTCGTCTCATTCTATCTCTTTCTCAGTCTCCTTCTCTCTTTTCTCTTCTCTCAAGTTTTTCTCAGTATTCTTCTATCTTATTGCCAGTCCCAGAGGGTGGTATGTATTTTGTTCCAGTACCATTCCGAGTCTCAGTCCAGTCCTACTCCGAGTGTCAGTATCAGTCTCAATCCCAGTCCTAATCCTAATCCCAGTCCGTCTCTGGTCTACTTCCCGGAAAAAAGCATCGTAAATACTAATATAGGCAAATTATATACCAAATTTCAGGCAAATCGAATAGGACGTACGTAAATAGGTATGTGGGTATTATTAATTCATGTCTTTATTTCGGCTTCGCATGCATATTATCAGTTTTGCCCAGGTTGATGCGACTAATCGAATATCACAATGAAAATATTGTAAAGCTCTCAGCAATTTGACATCCGTAATACACACACATTCTACGGGGTCCATGTTTTGGCCTATATCTCGAGACCCTAGTCACCCAGATGTGTAAACCTATAAATACATTCTAGGGGTACCCGGGTCCACGTTTTGGCCTATATCTTGGAGACCCTAGTCACGCAGGGGTATGAAAATTACCCTCTACTAAAGCACTCATCAACAGCTTCATTTGATATACATATTCTATAAATACATTCTAGGGGTACCCGGGTCCACGTTTTGGCCTATATCTCGAGACCCTGTGCGTCGATCCCGAATTCCTGAAATCCTGTTTCGGTTACAAAGCAATAATATATAGTTACAGTGAATGGTTTTCAAATATAAGTCAGTTAATTAGTATTTAAGCGTCTAAATTTTTGATAGTAAATGCTTAAGCAAGATGTTAAATTAAATTTTTTGAATCGGAACTTTGAGGAGGGAATTTTGCTACATTTTGAGTAATCTCAATAGTCTTATGCACCAATTTGGCCCCTGACGGCGAAAATGCGCTGTCCGAAAGTTTATCAAATCTTTGAGTAGACATCAATTCTAAATGAAACATGTTTCTTTCGTAATTAATTTAATTTTCTTAAATCATGCCGTCAGCCTTAATTTTCGAAGTGACATAAGACTTGATATCCTCACGGAAGTGTCTTTGTCAAAGAGAGATACAAAAATCGATTTTTGAGCGGGACTACAACCAGCTTCTTAGCCGGTGCTTCTGAATAAGAAGTCACAGATTGAGAAGTTACAGTTTCAGAAGTTACAGTTTGAGACTCTAAGGTTTTTCCGCGGCCTTAGAAGTGGATGAAACCACAGCTTGCGGATTAGAGGATCCAAGTCTATGAGCTCCACTAGCCGAATATTAATGTTCTGAGCAGGATTAAGATTCAAAGCTTAGGTGAATCTTCAGAGCGTTTTTGTGTTATTATGGCGTTTGTCTTTTATTCTATTAAACAATGCGGTACTCATCAACACTTGAAAGACTTGAACACGCTATCGTATTGATTGAACTTTCCATGATTATGGAAAACTCTTAGCAATTTCAGAAAACGCATTTCGATTTTGTCTAAACAATTTAAATAGGTCAATTTCAGTTGATCTGCATTTAATGCATGACCACATACTCCCTTCTCCCCATCATTGACAGTGTCAACAACTCCAGCCATCAGTCCCCCGCACTTTCCATGGGCGAGCCATTGCAAAGCCAGCAAGAGACAAAGCCATATCGTACAAACACATTATGCAGTCACCCCTAGTCCACCTTTATGGCGATATCTCGAAAAGGCGTCCACCTATAGAACTAACGCCCATTCCCTTTTAAAATACTCTGTATCACCTTTAATTTGATACCCATGTCATACAAACACATCCAGGGTTAACCGATGCTCATTTCCCTACATGGTGGTTTTCCTTCATTTGACAAAGGATGAAGGAAAATCGTTTCAAAAAATACCACTCTTGGTCTAGAATTTGGTCGAAATTTCCCAAATGTATGTGATATTGAATTAAAAACCACTTATAACCCATCTACGAAACCCTACGAAACTAACGCCGCTACGCTCTCAGCTGAGTATGTATACTTAGCCTTCTTTACTTTTTATCTTAATTCGTTTATGCCGTTACGAGCAACCGTTATGTACCAAAGTTCATAAAACATCTCGAAAGCTTCAAGTTTTGGGTATGTTTTTTAAATATAAATGTGAAAATAAATATACGTGTTTCAATACAAATTTATCTATTTTTAAAAAATTTTGTCACAGCTAAAGATAAAAATTTATTTTAAGAAAATTACTTCTCTTTCTGCAAAACTTAAATTTACCCACTCTAGGTGGGCGGCAGCACGCTCATTTAACACAATTGTCCTAAATTTCTCATTTTGTGTCATAATGATAATCCTGTCGCCAATATTTGGATAAGAATCCGGTAACAGCTCTGTAAATGATATATATGTAGTTCGGAAAACAAATTGATATCCTTTTGCTAAAATATCCAAAACTTTTTCCATTTCTCGAATTTTCGATGCCGGGAGGGTGGGCATGACTATCACGCGATTTCGCCCATTTTCATTACACAATACTATTGTGAGTCAGGATAACCTAATTCGTAAAGATATCTCATTGTAACTCAAGTTATCGGGTTAACGGGCGGACGGTTATGGCT
>JARSSU010041213.1:0-16084 GCA_029619165.1 Eurosta solidaginis
TAGTATAGGATAATCTTTGCAGTCGCCGTAAATATCCAATCAGAGAGAGAGAGGGGGATAAACCCCACGTACTCCCCAATATTCTTTTACATGCATAAATTACCATCGTGACTTTCCTAACTCTCTCCTCCACGTTGAGCTTACACGACAACTTACTGTCTATAATGATTAGTGGATATTATGTGCAAGGTTTCTCTTGCGGGGTCACCCATTGTAACTCTTAGTAAACACGACCTTATTCGTGTTCTCAGCGTTGGCGGTCAACTTGGCATTAGATGCCCAGGTACAGTGGACCCTCGGTTAATGAACGCCCCGCATAACGAACATTTCGCATAACGAATACATTTTTTTGGGAAAAAAGTTTCGCTTTACGAACGAAGTCTCGCATAACAACCTAAACAGGGGAAACCCCGAATTCACATTATTGGGCTGTCTGCGTTTAGCTTTTGCTTCATAGTTCAGAATTTTGTTTTATTTTAGTGCAGAATTGTTCGTAAAATTAACAAGACGTGTTGAAACATACAAATTTTTTATTTTTAATTTTGCTTTTATAAAAATTGCAAAATAACTAACATAAAATGCCCTCAAAAAAAAATTCGGAAAAGGAGAAAAATACAAGGACCAAAATAACTATTGAAATGAAACTCAAGATCATTCAAAAACATAAAGGAGGTTTGGGTGTGGCTGATTTAGGACGTGCGTTCAACTTGTCGAAATCAACGATTTCTACTATCCTCAAGAATCAGGACAAGCTTGAGGTGCTAAACGCTTCAAAGGGAGTATCAAGAGTTTCTTCGCAACGACCACAAATTCTCGATGATGTTGAAAGATTGCTTTTGATATGGATTAACGAAAAGCAAATGCAAGCTGACACAATTTCGCAGAATATAATTTGTGAGAAGGCTAAAACGATATTCACTACTCTGATTGAAAAGTCGCCAGGAACATCAACAGCAAGAAGGGAAGACTTCAAAGCAAGTAAGGGGTGGTTCGAGAATTTCAAAAAACGTACTGGTATTCATAGCGTTATAAGGCATGGTGAAGCAGCAAGCTCAGACGCTAAGGCTGCCGAGAGTTATGTAGGCGAATTCAAGAAGCTTGTGGATACTGAGGGTTACTTGCCCCAGCAGGTGTTTAATTGCGACGAAACGGGTCTTTTTTGGAAAAAGATGCCCAAGCGAACTTACATAACAGTAGAGGAGAAAGCAATGCCCGGCCATAAGCCAATGAAAGACCGCCTTACTCTGCTTTTTTGTTCCAATGCAAGTGGCGACTTGAAAATAAAACCGCTACTTGTCTATCATTCAGAGAATCCACGTGCCTTCAAAAAGCATAATGTTGACAAGAGTAAGCTAAATGTCATGTGGAAGTCGAACAGTAAAGCTTGGGTGACACGTGTTCTTTTTACTGAGTGGATCAATAATGTTTTTGGCCCCTCTGTGCTGAAATATTTGATTGAGATGGATTTGCCTCTTCGTGTCCTGCTTATTATGGATAACGCTCCTTCACATCCACCAAGTTTACAAGATGAACTCATTGAAGAGTTTAAATTCATCAAAATTCACTTTTTGCCACCTAATACAACCCCATTGCTTCAGCCCATGGATCAGCAAGTGATTTCTAACTTCAAGAAGCTTTACACAAAAGAACTTTTCCAGCATTGCTTTGACGTGACTGAAAAAACAAATCTTACTCTAAAAGAGTTTTGGAAAGATCACTTCCACATTGTTGCCTGTCTCAAAATTATTGATAAGGCATGGAAAGGCGTTACTAAGAGAACACTCGAATCTTCCTGGAAAAATCTTTGGCCCGACCGCTTTGCCGAATGCACATTTGAAGGACTCGACGCAGTATCTACGGATCCAATAACCAACGAAATAATATTTTTGGCTGACCGTATTGGGCTAGAGGTGGATGGAAATGACATCGCTGAACTTGTGGCAGAGCACAGTGAAGATCTGACTACCGACGAGCTTATAGAATTGCAATGTGATTTACAACAAGATGTTAAGAAGCAAACTTTATCAGACGAGGAGATAACCGAAGAACAGCAACCGTCTAGTGCAATCAGAGAAATGCTCAAAGCATGGGAGTTTGTGGCATCATACGTTAAAAAGCATCACCCCAGTCAGACAGCGGCAGTACGTGCAACAGAATTATTCAACGATAATGCTGTGTCCCATTTTGAACAAATTTTGAAGGGACGTCAGAAACAAACGACTCTAGACAGTTTTTTGCTTAATGTAGATTAATAATGCTAGGTACTAGGTTTCTTTCAATAAAAATTCAAATTGAAACATATAAGACTGTATTTTTTTTCGACCTGGAACGCATTATTTTAGTTTACATTGATTCTTATAGGAATAATGGTTTTGCTTAACGAACGTTTTGCATAACGAGCAAGATGCTAGAACCAATTGTGTACGTTAACCGAGGGTCCACTGTATGTATATTCCAAGTGCCCGATCCATCACTGCAACGTCATCTACGTAAGTCGTAGGTTTGACGGGTTCCTCAACAAACCCCCTGAGCAGTTGGTTGATGATAAGGATCCACAGCAGAGGTGATAGCACCCCGGCGTGCGGCGTGTCTCTGTCCACTGATTTCGTGGTCTTATACAACCCCTCATTGTGAAGTAATCTTCCTGCAATTTAACATGTAGCCGATCCATCTGGTTGGATGTACTTCAATGCAGTTAAGTTCATTCATTAGAGACATTGTTGAAAGTGTCGGCAATGTCTAAGAAGACTCCTAAGGAATAATCCTAGCATGGCTAGGAATATACCACCTGGTCCGGCGGTTTTATCTTAGAGAAAGTCTTCACCGCCCTCTTCGATCTTGGTATTGGTCACCAAGGCACTACCCGCTCCGTAATCGAGGTGAAAGTGCTGTCTGCTGACTCTTCTGATTCATCTCTCGATGGGAAATGTGTGCCGAAAACCACCTCAAGAGACTCCTCACTATTACGTGACCATTCCCCGTTCTCTTTATTAGTCCCTGGACTATGTATCCCCTTGCTGAGACTTTTCTCAACAGCGCTATTTCGCTGGAGCACTCCACGCCCGCACAGAAATTTCTCCATTAGACTCTCTTCGCGCTGGAAATTTCACGCTTGTAGATCATCAACAGATCCCTATACTCGTCCCGGCACTTTCCGCGGCCTTTGCCAACTTAAACATTTATTTTACCTGTCTTCTAAGGAGACCCAACTCATTTGCTTTTCGTCTGAATCTTAGAGGGTTAGCTCTGTTTTAAGGAAGTGATAAGTGTCAATAAATTTCTAAAACGTCACAAAAAGAATACAAATTTCAAAATTCAATCAATATTAAATTATAACTGTAGAACTAATAAGGGAATTCGATGACTAACTGGGAAAAATAATGCTCAGAATATGATAGAAGTGAAACTATTAAGCAGCATACCTACTGCAGAAGCTTTAACCCCTTAGAAAATCTGTGCTTAGCTCTCTTTCTCTCTCTCTCTATGGGAATATATATGAACTCAGCAGTTTCTTTATAAATATGAAATAGTCCTTATTTTTATTTCTATTTTTACTTTTATTATTTTCGGCGTGTTACATTTTTTTATTCTCCCTGCTTGTCGCGCATTCTTACAGCTTTGATTATATTTGTGTCCTATGAGACTACGGCGCCCAAAATAATTGGCACAATTTCGTATATTAACGTCAACAAATTAAAAAGCACCTTTGAGTAATAGCACACACTTCGTTCATTGGCAGTGTGTCAAGAACTTAAAAATAAATTGGGCGTAAACAAAATAAATTTTAATGCATGTAGGTATTTTCCAAAGCTGGTTCGAAGCTATTTCATAGTTCTTTTCAACCGGATTACAAGTTAAGAAGATATTTATATTTTTAGTCAAGAAATTATGAACAAATAGGACCAAAATAATCAAAACAGTTTGGTACATATGTATGTACTATATGTTTTTAAACTCAAATGGTGGGGAATATTTGTAGGCTTGTTCAACAGAATTTGATGAGTAACATAAGATTTTAAAGCAGTGGGTTATTATCAATGCTTTTTAGAAAAACTGAAAAGCTCACACTAAGTAGCTTATTTGTTAGCTATGTATTTCGCCCTACCAAAGGCACTCATACTCATAAATCTTTGTATTGAGGCTATTGGAAATTTGTACTTCTAGAGTTGAGAATTAAGCTTCAGGCCTACCGCTAACGCTGCATATGTTTGTATGCTGCCTGGTTCAGTCCGATTCTCAACTCTGTTCCATTCTAATAGAAGAAATAAAAGATTACTGATGCCTTTAGCAGGGCCGAAATACATAGATATCAAATCAACCAGTGACTAATGTGTCAACTTTCTCAATAATAATAAATATTATGTATTAACGTTGGCATTCTTATTTGATCAATGTGATCTATAAGACACAAGTTCTAGAAAAAAAAACTGTTAATAAGGTTATCTTGTCGCATACATATTTGAAATACCTCAAAAAAATCAATTATATCTGAAAAAATTTTTAGTATGACGGTCACAAATCTATGCTATTTTTTATCTATATAAAATACCTATACTTTTGATTTCTTAGCTAAAAATACAGGGAATGTATGAAATCGTGCTAAAGTCGCGTTAAATCGTAAAATTCAGCGAAGTCATGAAGATATAGACATTAGTTCGGCCCTTTTTTGTGGTACATATTTTTCCGATACTCCGAAATATTTATAATATTTGTTCATGTGTACCAAACCAGAAATAGGTCTACGACATACTAAATAGGTCTAAAATGAGTTTCGATGTTGTCGTTGTGCCCGAGGTAACCTTTTCCGAAACAAATATATTGGGCTATTTAAGAAGAGCTTCGTTGGCTTTTATGGGCAACAACCGATACCTACAAGTTATTGTTTTATTATCGAAAACGAACCGAGTTGTCGACTTGTTATCGGTGGGTTACAGATGTGTCATCGATTTTTTATTGAATTTTTATCCGTATCTATAGCATAGGAATTCGCAGAGTTGTCGATAGCAAATTGGAAACACTCCGATAGCAAATCGAAAACTTCGATTAGGAATCGATGACTCTGATAAAAAACCTATAAAACCATGTTAACAAATTGTTACCACTTCCATAACAAATCAATAGCTTTTCGATAACATCGATAACTTTTTAATACATATTCGATAACTTCTAATAAATAATTGATAAGTTTTAATAAAAAATCGATAGCTTTTTGTTAATAAATTGATATTTTGTAGATAACAAATCGATAATATTTCGATTGCAAACCGATAACTCATAGGCAAAATATCGATAACTCTTCGACAGTATTTGTTATCGATATAGAATTCACATTATTCGATAATAAATTGCTAATACGCCGGCCGGTTTCGGTACCGGGTACGGTTTTCATTTTTAACCCCTCATTTTCTTTTCTATTTCCATTTACTCTCCCTTCTGTTCCTTTTCTTTTCTTGCTCTGCCTTAGCTTCTTTACCCTGACTATGGCCGGTGGACATTCTTATCGACATTGTTCATATAATGTTATTTTACTGCCTTCTGTTTCCTCTTTTTACTTCTTCGTTTAACTTTCTCCTCTATATATCATCGATTTTTATACCCAGCTGTACTTGTACACAGGGTATTATAACTTTGATTGTATAACGGTTGGCTGTACAAGTATAAAGGAATCGAGATAGATATAGACTTCCATATATCAAAATCATCAGTATCGAAAACAAATTTGATTGAGCCATGTCCGGTCGTCGGTCCGTCCGTCCGTCTGTCCGTTAACACGATAACTTGAGTAAATATTGAGATATCTTCACCAAATTTGATACAAGAGCTTATCTGGACCCAGAATAGATTGGTATTGAAAATGGGCGAAATCGGATGATAACCACGCCCACTTTTTATATAAATATATAACATTTTGGAAAACACAAAAAACCAAATTATTTAGTAAATAATACACCTAGGTACACCACTCTTGATAAAAATTTAAAAAAAATGTTTAAAATGGGCGTGGCTCCGCCCACTTGTGATAAGATCAATTTTACAAACATTATTAATCATAAATCAAAAATCGTTAAACCTATCGTAACAAAATTCGGCAGAGATGTTGCGCTTTCTGAAAAAAAATTAACGATATCGGTTAGGACCACGCCCACTTTTATATAAAAGATTTTTAAAAGGGGCGTAGACGAAAATAATAAGCTATATCTTAGCGAAAAAGAGCTTTGCATCAATAGAATTTTACTATCTAAATTAAATCATAACATTAAATTTTTGAAAATGAGTGTGGTACCGCCCCTTTATTTGTCTAAGCAATTTTCAATGTTTCGGGAGCCATAACTCGAAGAAAAATTTACATATCGTAACAAAATTGGGTACACATATTTTCCTTATAGCAGGAAATATTTTCAGTAAAAATGGACTAAATCGGTTAATTCGCCTTCTTTTATATAAAAGATTTTGTAAAAGTGCGCAGATGCAGGTAGAAAACTATTTCTAGTCAAATTTGGAAAATTTCGTTAAAACCCTGCCCTTTTTTTTTGTAATAATGCTTTTTAGTACAATGGCACTTGCGTGTTTATGTTTATTGTTCTGTTATATCTTTATTTTAAAACATACAGTGGGAAAATCCCCATATCTGAAGGAAAACTGCATTATTACCCGCTCAAGGTCATTGGTGTTAGCCTCTGTATCCTTCTTGCTTCTTTTAAACGAAAATTAGTTCAGAATAGACCCATATGTATATATATTAATGCGCAGCCTTGTAACACTGTTAAGCACGCAAACAACAACAGCATTTCAAGTATACAGCTGGGTATGTAATGTTCGGTTTCACCCGAACTTAGATTTCCTTACTTGTTTTTTTTCCTTCGTTAAAACTCATTAACTGATTTGCTGTCTGATTTAGCTCATATCAACTCTACCACATATATTGTTCGTACAGACCGATATTTTTTCATAACGGAATCCAGTTTAGACTTTTCCCAGGTATGCGCCCAGTCTGTTTTGATATTAAAAACAAGTAAAGTCGGGACTGTCTTCGGCTGTGCCAAAGACTTCATACCTTTCATGAATGGGGCTGAACAATAATCTTATCCCATTCCTAATCTCCGAATAATCGGATGTATAAGATAAGAAATATATAGTGAACAGATCTACATACCTAAACGATTTTTAAGATAAATATAAAATAAAAAATTGGTAGGTACTTTGTGTGAGGACGCAAAAAATACAGTTTATATGGGGTATATAATATATGTACCACCGGTCTCTATGATTTTTTCAGACAACAATATATGCTATACACGTAAACATTTGGTGAAATTTGAACATATCTAAACGATTTTTAAGATAAATATAAAATAAACAAGTAAGGAAGGTTAATTTCGGGTGTAACCGAACATTACATATTCAGTTGAGAGCTATAGTGACAACATAAGGGAAAATAACTATGTAGGAAAATGAACCGAGGGAAACCCTGGAATGTGTATCAAATGAAAGGCATTAAGAGTATTTTATGAGGGAGTGGGCCATAGTTCTATAGGTGGACGCCGTTTCGAAATATCGCCATAAAGGTGGACCAGGGGTGACTCTAGAATGTGTTTGTACGATATGGGTATCAAATTAAAGGTATTAATGAGGGTTTTAAAAGGGAGTGGTGGTTGTTGTATAGGTGGTCGCCTTTTCGAGATATCGCCATAAAGGTGGACCAGGGCTGACTCTAGAATGCGTTTGTACGATATGGGTATCAAATGAAAGGTGTTAATGAGTATTTTAAAAGGGAGTAATCCCTAGTTCCATAGGTGGACGCTGTTTCGAGATATCGCCATAAAGGTGGACCAGGGGTGACCCTAGAATTTGTTTGTACAATATGGGTATCAAAAGAAAGGTGTTAATGAGTATTTTAAAAGGGAGTAATCCTTAGTTCCATAGGTGGACGCCGTTTCGAGATATCGCCATAAAGGTGGACCAGGGGTGACCCTAGAATTTGTTTGTACAATATGGGCATGAAACGAAAGGAGTTAATGAGTATTTTAAAAGGGAGTGGGCCTTAGTTCTATAAGTGGACGCCGTTTCGAAATATCGCCATAAAGGTGGACCAGGGGTGACTCTAGAATATGTTTGTACGATATGGGTATCAAATTAAAGGTATTAATGAGGGTTTTAAAAGGGAGTGGTGGTTGTTGTATAGGTGGTCGCATTTTCGAGATATCGCCATAAAGGAGGACCAGGGGTGACTCTAGAATGCGTTTGTACGATATGGGTATCAAATGAAAGGTGTTAATGAGTATTTTTAAAAGGGAGTGGGCCTTCGTTCTATAGGTGTTCGCCTTTTCGAGATATCGCCATAAAGGTGGACCAGGGGTGACTTTAGAATATGTTTGTACGATATGGGTATCAAATTAAAGGTATTAATGAGGGTTTTAAAAGGGAGTGGTGGTTGTTGTATAGGTGGTCGCATTTTCGAGATATCGCCATAAAGGAGGACCAGGGGTGACTCTAGAATGCGTTTGTACGATATGGGTATCAAATGAAAGGTGTTAATGAGTATTTTTAAAAGGGAGTGGGCCTTCGTTCTATAGGTGTTCGCCTTTTCGAGATATCGCCATAAAGGTGGACCAGGGGTGACTTTAGAATATGTTTGTACGATATGGGTATCAAATGAAAGGTGTTAATGAGTATTTTTAAAAGGGAGTGGGCCTTCGTTCTATAGGTGTTCGCCTTTTCGAGATATCGCCATAAAGGTGGACCAGGGGTGACTTTAGAATATGTTTGTACGATATGGGTATCAAATTAAAGGTATTAATGAGGGTTTTAAAAGGGAGTGGTGGTTGTTGTATAGGTGGTCGCATTTTCGAGATATCGCCATAAAGGAGGACCAGGGGTGACTCTAGAATGCGTTTGTACGATATGGGTATCAAATGAAAGGTGTTAATGAGTATTTTTAAAAGGGAGTGGGCCTTCGTTCTATAGGTGTTCGCCTTTTCGAGATATCGCCATAAAGGTGGACCAGGGGTGACTTTAGAATATGTTTGTACGATATGGGTATCAAATGAAAGGTGTTAATGAGTATTTTTAAAAGGGAGTGGGCCTTCGTTCTATAGGTGTTCGCCTTTTCGAGATATCGCCATAAAGGTGGACCAGGGGTGACTTTAGAATATGTTTGTACGATATGGGTATCAAATTAAAGGTATTAATGAGGGTTTTAAAAGGGAGTGGTGGTTGTTGTATAGGTGGTCGCATTTTCGAGATATCGCCATAAAGGAGGACCAGGGGTGACTCTAGAATGCGTTTGTACGATATGGGTATCAAATGAAAGGTGTTAATGAGTATTTTTAAAAGGGAGTGGGCCTTCGTTCTATAGGTGTTCGCATTTTCGAGATATCGCCATAAAGGTGGACCAGGGGAGACTCTAGAATGCGTTTGTACGATATGGGTATCAAATGAAAGGTGTTAATGAGTATTTTAAAAGGGAGTAATCCTTAGTTCCATAGGTGGACGCCGTTTCGAGATATCGCCATAAAGGTGGACCAGGGGTGACCCTAGAATTTGTTTGTACGATATGGGTATCAAAAGAAAGGTGTTAATGAGTATTTTTAATAGGGAGTGGGCCTTCGTTCTATAGGTGTTCGCCTTTTCGAGATATCGCCATAAAGGTGGACCAGGGGTGACTTTAGAATATGTTTGTACGATATGGGTATCAAATGAAAGGTCTTAATGAGTATTTCTAAAAGGGAGTGGGCCTTCGTTCTATAGGTGTTCGCCTTTTCGAGATATCGCCATAAAGGTGGACCAGTGGTGACTTTAGAATATGTTTGTACGATATGGGTATCAAATGAAAGGTGTTAATGAGTATTTTTAAAAGGGAGTGGGCCTTCGTTCTATAGGTGTTCGCCTTTTCGAGATATCGCCATAAAGGTGGACCAGGGGTGACTTTAGAATATGTTTGTACGATATGGGTATCAAATGAAAGGTGTTAATGAGTATTTCTAAAAGGGAGTGGGCCTTCGTTCTATAGGTGTTCGCCTTTTCGAGATATCGCCATAAAGGTGGACCAGGGGTGACTTTAGAATATGTTTGTACGATATGGGTATCAAATTAAAGGTATTAATGAGGGTTTTTAAAGGGAGTGGTGGTTGTTGTATAGGTGCTCGCATTTTCGAGATATCGCCATAAAGGTGGACCAGGGGAGACTCTAGAATGCGTTTGTACGATATGGGTATCAAATGAAAGGTGTTAATGAGTATTTCTAAAAGGGAGTGGGCCTTCGTTCTATAGGTGTTCGCCTTTTCGAGATATCGCCATAAAGGTGGACCAGGGGTGACTTTAGAATATGTTTGTACGATATGGGTATCAAATTAAAGGTATTAATGAGGGTTTTAAAAGGGAGTGGTGGTTGTTGTATAGGTGCTCGCATTTTCGAGATATCGCCATAAAGGTGGACCAGGGGAGACTCTAGAATGCGCTTGTACGATATGGGTATCAAAAGAAAGGTGTTAATGAGTATTTCTAAAAGGGAGTGGGCCTTCGTTCTATAGGTGTTCGCCGTTTCGAGATATCGCCATAAAGGTGGACCAGGGGTGACTTTAGAATATGTTTGTACGATATGGGTATCAAATGAAAGGTGTTAATGAGTATTTTTAAAAGGGAGTGGGCCTTCGTTCTATAGGTGTTCGCCTTTTCGAGATATCGCCATAAAGGTGGACCAGGGGTGACTTTAGAATATGTTTGTACGATATGGGTATCAAATGAAAGGTCTTAATGAGTATTTCTAAAAGGGAGTGGGCCTTCGTTCTATAGGTGTTCGCCGTTTCGAGATATCGCCATAAAGGTGGACCAGGGGTGACTTTAGAATATGTTTGTACGATATGGGTATCAAATGAAAGGTGTTAATGAGTATTTTTAAAAGGGAGTGGGCCTTCGTTCTATAGGTGTTCGCCTTTTCGAGATATCGCCATAAAGGTGGACCAGGGGTGACTTTAGAATATGTTTGTACGATATGGGTATCAAATTAAAGGTATTAATGAGGGTTTTAAAAGGGAGTGGTGGTTGTTGTATAGGTGCTCGCATTTTCGAGATATCGCCATAAAGGTGGACCAGGGGAGACTCTAGAATGCGTTTGTACGATATGGGTATCAAATGAAAGGTGTTAATGAGTATTTTAAAAGGGAGTAATCCTTAGTTCCATAGGTGGACGCCGTTTCGAGATATCGCCATAAAGGCGGACCAGGGGTGACCCTAGAATTTGTTTGTACGATATGGGTATCAAAAGAAAGGTGTTAATGAGTATTTTAAAAGGGAGTGGGCCTTCGTTCTATAGGTGTTCGCCTTTTCGAGATATCGCCATAAAGGTGGACCAGGGGTGACTCTAGAATTGTTTGTACGATATGGGTATCAAATGAAAGGTGTTAATGAGTATTTTAAAAGGGAGTGGTGCTTAGTTCTATAGGTGGACGCCTTTTCGAGATATCGCCATAAAGGTGGACCAGGGGTGACTCTAGAATTCGTTTGTACGATATGGGTATCAAATGAAAGGTGTTAATGAGTATTTTAAAAGGGAGTGATGCCTTAGTTCCATAGGTGGACGCCGTTTCGAGATATCGCCATAAAGGTGGACCAGGGGTGACCCTAGAATGTGTTTGTACGATATGGGTATCAAATGAAAGGTGTTAATGAGTATTTTAAAAGGGAGTAATCCTTAGTTCCATAGGTGGACGCCGTTTCGAGATATCGCCATAAAGGTGGGCCAGGGGTGACTCTAGAATTCGTTTGTACATATGGGTATCAAACGAAAGGTGTTAATGAGTATTTTAAAAGGGAGTGGGCCTTAGTTCTATAGGTGGACGCCTTTTCGAGATATCGCCATAAAGGTGGACCAGGGGTGACTCTAGAATGTGTTTGTACGATATGGGTATCAAATGAAAGGTGTTAATGAGTATTTTTAAAAGGGAGTGGGCCTTCGTTCTATAGGTGTCGCCTTTTCGAGATATCGCCATAAAGGTGGACCAGGGGTGACTCTAGAATATGTTTGTACGATATGGGTATCAAATGAAAGGTGTTAATGAGTATTTTAAAAGGGCGTGGGGCTTAGTTCTATAGGTGGACGCCTTTTCGAGATATCGCCATAAAGGTGGACCAGGGGTGACTCTAGAATGAGTTTGTACGATATGGGTATCAAATTAAAGGTATTAATGAGAGTTTTAAAAGGGAGTGGTGGTAGTTGTATGTGAAGGCGTTTTCCAGATATCGACCAAAATGTGGACCAGGGTGACCCAGAACATCATCTGTTGGATACCGCTAATTTATTTATATATGTAATACCTGCCAAGATTTTAAGGGTTTTTTATTTCGCCCTGCAGAACTTTTTCATTTTCTTCTACTTAATATGGTAGGTGTCACAACCATTTTATAAAGTTTTTTTCTAAAGTTATATTTCGCGTCAATAAAACAATCCAATTACCTTACCATGTTTCATCCCTTTTTTTCGTATTTGGTATAGAATTATGGCATTTTTTTCATTTTTCGTAATTTTCGATATCGAAAAAGTGGGCGTGGTCATAGTCGGATTTCGTTCATTTTTCATACCAAGATAAAGTGAGTTCAAGTAAGCACGTGAACTAAGTTCATTAAAGATATGTCGATTTTTGCTCAAGTTATCGTGTTAACGGCCATGCGGAAGGACAGACGGACGACTGTGTATAAAAACTGGGCGTGGCATCAACCGATTTCGCCCATTTTCACAGAAAACAGTTAACGTCATAAAATCTATGCCCCTACCAAATTTCAAAAGGATTGGTTAATTTTTGTTCGACTTATGGCGTTAAAAGTATCCTAGACAAATTAAATGAAAAAGGGCGGAGCCACGCCCATTTTGAAATTTTCTTTTATTTTTGTATTTTGTTGCACCATATCATTACTGGAGTTGAATGTTGACATAATTTACTTATATACTGTAAAGATATTAAATTTTTTGTTAAAATTTTACTTTAAAAAAAATTTTTTTTTAAAGTGGGCGTGGTCCTTCTCCGATTTTGCTAATTTTTATTAAGCGTACATATAGTAATAGGAGTAACGTTCCTGCCAAATTTCATCATGATATCTTCAACGACTGCCAAATTACAGCTTGCAAAATTTTAAATTACCTTCTTTTAAAAGTGGGCGGTGCCCACGCCCATTGTCCAAAATTTTACTAATTTTCTATTCTGCGTCATAAGTTCAACTCATCTACCAAGTTTCGTCGCTTTATCTGTCTTTTGTAATGAATTATCGCACTTTTTCGGTTTTTCGAAATTTTCGATATCGAAAAGTGGGCGTGGTTATAGTCCGATATCGTTCATTTTAAATAGCGATCTGAGATGAGTGCTCAGGAACCTACATACCAAATTTCATCAAGATACCTCAAAATTTACTCAAGTTATCGTGTTAACGGACGGACGGACGGACGGACGGACATGGCTCAATCAAATTTTTTTTCGATCCTGATTATTTTGATATATGGAAGTCTATATCTATCTCGATTCCTTTATATATGTACAACCAACCGTTATCCAATCAAACTTAATATACTCTGTGAGCTCTGCTCAACTGAGTATAAAATAGGTAGGTACTTTGTGTGAGGATGCAAGCTTCACGTTTTTGTGGTCTGATGTAAAAACTATGACTACGAATCACGTATTTCAAAATATATGACGTAACCGTAACTATTTGATGAAATTTGATGAATTTTGAAGCTTCTATCCGTAAAAAAGGCGCAAAAATTACAGCTTATATAGAAGTATATAATATATATACCACCGATCTCTATGATTTTTCAGACAACAATATATGCTATATACGTAAGCATTTTGTGAAATTTGAAGCTCCTAGCTGTTAAAATGGGGCCGAAATCGCAAAAAAAGATATATATACTATATATACCATCATAAATATTGTAACGAATTTGCTTGCAATCCTCTTATTTGCAATCCTCTGCTAGTTCGAATCACTAAACTGTTGAATACATAACTCCAATTTGTAATAATGCAAATGGCCTTTATTAAGTACTTCACAATAACCAAACTGTGCAACGAATAGCTTGCTTAATAACCACACTGATTGATAGCTCAATGAAACTCTACTATTCAAAATAACACTGCTATTGCTCGCTAGATATCGTCTTAATCAAACTGCTTGACAACTCAAATCAAACTGAATTACTTCTTACTCGCTGGCGCCGCTTTTATAGTTTACGCTGCATACTTCTAGGCTCTTCGATTTCCAGAAGTTACTAGTTGTTTCGGCTACAAAATCGCCAGCCACAACTACGTGCACAAATTATTGCTCTCTCTTGTGACAACTCAGATAAGGTATATGCATGTGTTTGTAGTTTACAGTCTCCCGCACACACATAAGCGTATAAGTAAATTCATCGGTGTGTGACATCTCATCTCTTGCTGCCTTGTATGTAAATGTTGCTCGTCGGAATGTGTACATATGTGTAGACGCAATTATTTATTCGTTATGTAGATACATAATGATTGAATTATTGATGTGCATTCACGTCACTGCTTAGATCGGCTTAGAGCTGGCAGCACTCCTTAGTTTTGCTAATATTCGTAACACTGCCCTCCACCTAAGTCTGATCGTCCCCGATCAGACAAATCTCTTGATCTAAAACGCTGCTAGCATCGCCAAATGTACCACTCTTCTACTTCGTGGTTTCTCAATGCTTTGTATGCGGTAGATGGTATCACTGAGCTTCTTCACAATCTTGTACGGGCCTTCCCAACTGCACCGAAATTTGGATGGAACAACTTTCCGCCGGTGAGGTTGTATAACAGTACCCAAATCTCCCGCCAAGAAACTTTTCGAATTATTGTTCTCATGGTACCTGTGTTTCATCGTACCACTCAATACCCTGGTTCGTTCCTTTACACTCTGTTGTTTGGCCGATGAACTACTTCGTAGAGCTTGCGCTGGACGGATTTGCTTTGCATAATCAGTATCGTTCCCACGTTTCCCCACAGTAGTGCGCTCTGGATTGAAACTACCCTCGCATTCCTTCTCGAAAATTCGTTGCTTCATTTTCCTGCGTCTTTTAGGTTTTGTCAATGCCAGTGTTTCTCTCGCAGGTACTTTTGATTTGATTTATTTTGGCCCATTCGATCTATCAACCTTTGCCTTCGACTTTCGTGGTCTTTGTCGAGTCTTTTCCACCAGTACCCGATTTACTGCTGAACCCTTTTTCCAACTAAAGTTAAGTGGCACATCTTGGTTCTCATAACGCATCACCTTCTCTGCATATCGATCTTGATGTCATGGTCAACCAAGAAATCTACTCCCAATATAACTTCATCAACAATCTCCGCCACAACAAATTTGTGTAGGACCATGACCTTCCCAATCAATACTTCACATATCACTTTTCCCTGAACTTGGTTATACTCGCCAGTGACCGTACGCAACTTGGCTCCAGGTAACGGTTTTACTCTCCTGTTGACCAAGTCAGATCGGATCAAGGAATGAGATGCGCCCGTATCTACAGTCAGTATCGTTCTTTGCCATCCACATTCCCTCTGACGGTAAGACTGCTTGATTTCCTTCCAATGTGCGACACAGATATCACAGGCATTCAATAGCTGGATCTAGCTCTCTACCTCTTACTCGCTCTTGCTCATCTCCTCCAGCTTTGCGTTTACGGCCACCCACATTGTTGGAACTATTAGGACCAAGATCGCAATGACGTGCAATGTGACCTGGGTTGCCGCACTTGAGACATTTAATAACTCCGGCATCTTCTGTTGAGATCCCTTCAGTGCTTCCAAATTGTTTCTACCCACTCTGGCCTTTCTACTTCCACACGATGGGCTTTGTACGCTGGCTTACTCAAAAGTGAGGCAGTTCCTGAGTCACGTGCATGGGATACCGTTTCAGCAAATGTTGGCTTTGGGTTCGCATATGTAGCTCGTTTCGTTTCGACATCCCGTATTCCATTTATAAAACTCTGATTTTAACCCTCTCGGTGTATTCCACGGGTGCGTCTGCATTTTCGAGATGAGCCAATCTTTCACATCCGATGCAAACTCCTGCAAAGTCCATTTGCTTTTGGTAACGG
>JARSSU010041214.1:0-28051 GCA_029619165.1 Eurosta solidaginis
ACAAAAGAGTTAGGTTTACAAGACTGTATAAAATTAAATAATAAATAAAATAAAACATGTCGATAGCAGTATTAAAAGACGCGTATTTGTGTCAAGATTCAGAATCCGAAAGCAGAAACAATATTTTTTTATCTCGTTTAAAAGTTATTCGCGGAAAACCCGTCGATACTATTGTCGCTTTTTTCGTTGTTGCAATTAAACAAATGAAAATATATGAAGGTGGTGAATAGTGTTGCCAGCTCCGCAACAATATCTTTTTATCTTGATAGAACATTATAAGGTGGTGGCACGTCGACATAAATGCAAACACACATACCCTATCAATGTATTTTGATTTTGTAAAACTCTTTGAATAATTTTTAGTCTAATATTTTTTGGGGTGTTGACATTGCTCGGGTTAATAATCAGATTCAGTTGTATGCGTAAAACTCCTTGCAATTAATTGATTCACTCACTGTATTGACCAATGAAATGTCACTTACGCCCCGATTCTAGTGTGGTAACAACATTCTTCACCACGGTAACGAAATCATGTGGCAACTTTTACCCCCTTTGGGTATTCTACCTGCGAAAGTAGCCGGATAATTTTTTACCCACTAAAGTAGGTGGTTACATCGAAATAACCACACAACAGCTGTTGTTCAGAAAAGGGCAAAACTGAAAAATAAAGAATTGTAAGCGCAAATAAGTAAAGATAATAGTAAAAAAGTGTTGCCTCTTGCTATACATATTTGCTTACATTATGTACTTTCACAGAATATATTACGATATACTTATGTAGAAACTTATCATGCATAATATGCATATACACATCGTCCCGTTTATTCGTTAACCTCGTTGCTACAAGCGAGACATTTTCGGTAAAGCGAACACGGTTGCCACACCATGTTTTCATTTGGGACCAAAATTCATCGAAAAAAAGAACCAAATTTTTGTTTTATTTTATATTATATTTTATTAGTATAAAATTTGACTAAACATAGGGAAGACTTTCCTTTAATTCAAGCTGAACAAACAAATATATGGGAATGCAACCAAAAATGGTACTATATTTTGACATAGGATAAGTCTATGTCTTCCCCCAACCAAACGTTGTGAACCTAGTTTTGGTCACAAGGCTCTTGGTTCCAGCATTATGTTGTCGATTGCAATGAAATAAAGTCTATGGTGCAGTTAGGTTTTAGTAAGAAACGGTTCAAAATTTCCGTTCTGGTGTTGCCGAACTATGTATGTGGAAAACTCAGTAAATCATAAATGAAACTAGGCAATTTTGTTAGTGCTATTGTTATAGATGCTTAACTTTTCTCTTAGCGTTTAAACCTAATATCAGAGCCTAGATACAGTAAGTGTGAGTTTTGATCCCAGGACTCAGGGATTCTGCTAGCACCTACCGGAATAATTTTATACAAAACATTTCTTCCGAAATCAAATCTCTTTTGCATTTGCTTCCTTCTGCCTTCGAGGTAAAATATTTCTTGTGCGAAGATACTTAGTTTTAAATTACCTTGCGTGGCTTAACACCACAATAGTCCTGGAATTCCTTGAACTCATTGAGCTGGGTGAGAAAGATTTGAATATCAAATTTCCAAACGAGAAGTAATGCATCGAATTTCTTTGTATAAGTTTTGAAAGTGTCAGAGTGACAAAGTGCTCGCTATAAGCTATGCTAGGCGAGAATAAATTTTTATTTTCATATATTTTACATAGTGTTGTATAACCGATCGAAATATCTAGCCGTTATTAATATTATTATAAAACAATAGTTTTTTTTCGATTATTCGGTTATTTCATCAACAATTAACGACAATGTGTTTGCCAACACTTTTCTTTTTAATGCCTGGCTTAATTATATCCTAGGGAAATGTTATTGTTCTGGTACATTTTACTGACTGAGCAATTTTTTATGGTGAGAGTTCCATTGAAGTAAATTCAAAATTATATGGGGGCTAACGAAAGTGTGGCGAATTTTTGGGCAATATTGTGAATTTTTACCTGAGTGAAAAAGAAAGAAAAGTACCAATCGTGGCTACTGCCTAAAAAGGACCAAAATTGAAGAAAAGGGACCAGCTGACCAAATGGGAGTTGGAAGGGACCATTTTTGGTCCTAATGGACCAAAGTGGCAACCGTGAAAGCAAAGAAAACTACCATTCAAATTTCTCCACAGACACTGGTGAGATTCTTGGTGATGACCACTTGGGCCAGAATCGCGAAAAAAAGAACTGGTAACGATATTCGGTTACATAATGTTCTGGGAACTATTTTACCGGTAACACTCAGAATCGAGGCGTAAAAATGAACTTTTCTTATCTTCATTTCCCTTCTCTTCTCTTCTCTTCTCTTCTCTTCTCTTCTCTCTCTCTCTTCTCTTCTCTTCTCTTCTCTTCTCTTTCTTCTCTTCTTTTCTCTTCTCTTCTCTTCATTTCACTTCTCTTCTCTTTATTTCACTTTCTCTTTTCTTTCGCCTGCGACAGTTTTGTTTGGCAAATAAAATAAAATAATTTTTTTTATTTCGTACGATAAAACATGAAAAATTTTTAATAAAACATCGCGCGGGTTTGTTTCGAGGTGAGTTTTTATTTTAGTTTTCTTGTTGCCGGTGTCGGATCGGTTAAGGGTAAGTTTTTAAAGGTGTTCTATGCAGAATTACTGTGCATGGCTTAGCCCGTGTTGGATCGGCTAAGGGTTATTTTTTAAAGTGTGGCCGAAAGCCGCCTACGCAGAAGGACATCACCGTGGCGGTAGCCACGGTTATACCACACACCCGGACTTGGCATAGCGTAGCCCACGGTTATTTTTTATAAGCGCGGCCGAAGGCCGCCTATGCAGAAAGGTGTTCTACGCAGAATTACTGTGCATGGCCACCAAAAAAGAGATTTTTCAAATTTTGGTAAATAAAGACTAGAAAAGTTAAAGATATATATACATCAGATGAAAGGTATTTTTATAAGTTATTTTTCGATTTTTCAATTTTTGAAATCCATCCACTAGTTTCGGAGATATTTTGGTTTGAAAAATTCATAATTTCGCCTTTTGACATGGAATTACCCCCAAACCTTTCATTTTCACAAAAAAAGAAATATACCGTTAGAATCAGCATAAACATCTCTATAAAGTCCGATTGACAAATGTATGTATTCTGCCCCTTTTTCTAAATTCTTATCATAAAAAACTTTATTATTTATTTAAAAATCTCGCGTTTCGGTTAAACTAAATACATTAATTTCAAATTATTCAGAGAATTACAAAAACAAAATACATGATAATGTATGTGTGTTTGCATTTATGTCGACGTGCCACCACCTTATAATGTTCTACCAAGATAAAAAGATATTGTTGAGGAGCTGGCAACACTATTCACCACCTTCATATGTTTTCGTTTGTTTAATTGCAACAACGAAAAAACGACAATAGTATTGACGGGTTTTCCGCCAATAACTTTTAAACGAGATAAAAAAATATTGTTTCTGCTTTCGGATTCTGAATCTTGACGCAAATACGCGTCTTTTGATACTGCTATCGACATGTGCGACCCGAATTTTAACTGCAGGACTTAAGTTGGAATTTTACTAAATGTGTAAATTAAAAAGCTTATATTTCATAACCTAAGGGTTTCCTAGAGCTGCGGATTCCATTTTGGTGATTTTTAGGACCCCCTCTACCCCTCGAAAAAAAAAGTTGGAAAGTCGTGGCACCTTATTCAAAATATTCCCCTTTACAGCTATGGCGATCGCTTTAATTTATCTTTAATAAGCGAATCTGCTATTATTTGTATACTTGGATATACAAAATGAATGTTTAAGTTCGTTTATCGGAGTAGATTGAATGTTATACATTAATTTAATTTACAGAATATATAAATCAAAATTGGAATAAAAAGAAAAAATATGTACCTTTTATTGTAAATTGATGTAATGTGAAATTCAAATTTTCTGAGATGTTATGATACAATATTATTAACTGGCTGACGATAATGGCCTGTAATCATAGTCAAGTTAGAATAGAGTTTTATCGATTTAAACATGATTCTAAATTAAACATCGTTTTAAGTCTATCATAGTCAACTTAAGCACTGTTTTATCTCTAAAAAGGAGTTTTAATTTTAAAATGGCGCGAACGTCATTTTAAAATATTAAAATCACATTTAAGTTGACGTTTTGCGTTGCATACTTGCGAAAATACGAGAAATTAAAATAAAAGTGAAATTATTGAAGTTAAAGTGAAAAAATGGACAGAAATCAACGAATTTTGAGGGATTTTGCGATTGTAGATGATGCAATCCCAAGTAGGAGGGAAAAAGTGTACAAGACGCGGTACGATCCTTTCCAAATGGAGGAAGACGATTTTTATAAACGATATCGATTCGATATGGCTACAGTTCTATATCTCATAGAAATTTTGGATATTGACGAACCTTTGAATAACAGGGGACTTCCAATTTCGGCCAGCCTGCAGGTTCTCACGGCGTTGCGATTTTTAGGAAGAAATGTTCACCAAAGTGACATTGGGTGGGGTGCTATAATTTGTGCTCTGCAGAATTTTACTTGAATTTACCAATTTTGGTCATTTAAGGTGATCTTCATGGAATGTCACAGGCTACAGTTGGAAGGGTTATAAAAAAGATGTGCAAAAAGATTGCCCTTTTGTTGCCACACTTCATTGCATATCCATCCAATCAGGAGTTGGCTGACGTAAAATCCAAGTTTTACAACGTGTCCAGATTTCCTGCAGTTATTGGAGCAATTGATTGCACACACGTTAGGATAAAATGCCCTGCGAAGGATGTTGGAGTGATGATGGCAGGACATTACCTTAATAGAAAGGGGTATTATTTCCTTAAACGTTCAGGTTAAACTTTTTTGCTCACTTTGTTGTGTTTTTAATCATATAATATAAAATACATCCATAGATCGTATGTGATGCAGACTGCAAAATTTTGGATATTGTCGCAAGATCTCGTGGCTCAAAGCATGACGCTCGGATTTGGAACGAGTGCCAATTAAAAAATAAATTAGAGAGAATGAGAAGTTCCCATAATGGTGTACTACTCGGAGATGGAGGATACCCTTTGTCACCTATTTTGTTAACCCCTGTTAGGAATCCTTCAACACCAAAGGAAGAGAGGTATACACATCACGACATGTTTGGCAATGTGCATATTTATTCATGTTTAATATTGTTCTAATGAAAAGTACAATAGGTCACACATTGCCACTCGAAGCAAAATAGAATGCCTAAACGGACAGATTAAATCGAAATTCCGTTCTATTTTCGAACGTCTTCGTGTAGATTTGGATACAGCGAAAAATGTTATTATTGCTGTTGCTGTACTTCACAACATCGCTAAGGAACGGAATTTGACATGTAAGTTAAAGAAAAATCAATTTTTAAACGATGTACTATCGTATTTTTTTCTTTACAGTTTTAGATGCTGAATCTGCCATAGAGCCCGTAGCAGCAACAAATGCCAATGCGCCACCAAATGTACCAAGTACCACCACAGGAAGGGCATTTCGTTCTGCATTTATTAATGCTCATTTTTAGTAATCTTTAATAATTGATACACCTTGGCATATCGCATGTACCTTATTGTTGTGTGAACGCCCTAAGATTTTCAATCATGCGATTTAATTCGAACGCATTAAGCTTGTCAAAAATGACTTTTGAATGAAAACAAATCACCCATGTAAATAAATAAAGAAAAGTCAACAAGCAACCAATTTAATCAATTTTTGATAAAAACTATAACTAATAATTTACCGGGAGTTAGTTTTCATAAACGAATCGCACACAAATTTTCTCACCAAATTTCATCTAAAAGTTTTATATTTTACCCGGAATCGGTAATAGTGCACTGATTAAATATACAACCTCGACTACTAGCACGCGTCTAAAAATGCCGGGATAGGCGTCAAACTACGCGTCTTTTAACTCTGTGAGGAGATATTTTCACCTAATTTTTATCAAAAATTATGAAAGGTCTCTGTTGTATTTCGCCAGACTTTTTTAAGTGCGCCAAAGGCTACAAATACAGAAAAGTGCTCTGCGCAATAGTACTATGGATCCCACCCCCTCCTTCGCATAATTAATACCGGGGTCAAAGCCAGGATAATTGTTTACTTTAGCTCACAACTGCTAAAACTCGTCCAAAAATGTCAGGAGAGGTGTCAAAAGACGTGCTTTGCACCCAGGATCACGAATCCGAAGGTGGAAATTCAAAATTGTATTTCGTTTCGGAGATATTTGCAAAAAAATTAAAAATGTTCATGTGTTTGTTGTTGTTTTGATGATTTTGTAGTACCCACAAGAAAAACTGTGGGTAAAAGTGTTTTGCGCGGATATAGTTTTGGTCTCCAAACCTGTGTTGGACCCACCCAGGGTAATTTTTTATAAGCGCGGCCGAAGACCGCCAATGCAGAAAGGTGTTCTGCGCAAAAATACTATGGATCCCACCCCCGGTTTCGGAGCGCTCCGGGGCTATTTTTCGGTTTTTTGGAAATAACTTTTGACAGAAATAATATATTTTGAATCTCCGCTCTCGAATTCGTAGTCCTGGGATCAAAACGCGTCTTTTGACACTTATCCCGATATTTTTGGTCGGGTTTTAGCAGTTGTGAGCTAAAGTAAACAACCGAAAATGACCAGTGGCGAATACACACTAAGTTAGGGTAATTCTATACGACAGCATAACACTGTTAATATGCGTCCAAAAATATCGAGAGAGGTGTCAAACGACGCGTCTTGACATCAGTATTAATATTCCGCAAGAATTCAGAAGAAAAATTTTTAGTTCAAAAGATATTACCGAAAAACCGAAAAATTACCCACGGGTCCCTCCGATACCGGGGGTTGGATCCACATTATTTCTGCTCAGAACACCTTTTTGCATTGAAGGCCATCGGCCGCGCTTATAAAAAATTACTCTGGGTGGGTCCAACACCGGGTTGGAGACCAAAACTATATACGCGCAAAACACTTATGTTCACAATTTTTTTGTGGGTACACCAACATTACACAACCACATGAAAATCGCCAACTACAACTGCAAATATCTGCGCATAGAGATAAAATTTTTGTTTTCCGGTTTCGGATTATTAATACTGATGTAAATACGCATCTTTTGACACCTCATCGATATTTTTGGACGCGTATTAGCAGTGTCATGCTGTCGTATAGAATTACCTTATAATTAGTAATGCTCTTTAATGTTAAGCTCGTTGCCTCAATATGTAGACGATATTCAGGGTGTCATAACAAGCCATCTCGTGGCAGAGTTTTTAAGACTAGGGGACCAGACTGGTGCCGCGTACCACATTAGCGGCCGGCCAATGGCTTCGTAAGTGGTTAGCAAGGTTTCTTTATCCTTTCCCTAAGTGCTGCCGGCTAGCGACTTACGGATTTTGTTCCAGCTTTGTACTTTGTAAACAATTTCGGTGGCCTGCGTCTTAAAGGTCAGAGTGTTATCGAACGTTGTCCCTAAGATCTTTGGGGGACTGACAGTCGGTGGCGTAACACAATCAACGTTAACATCCAATATTTGCGCTTTCAACGTCGTTAACAGAGAGACCGTGGATTTGTTCGGCGATAGTACCTGTCGCACGAGGTGATTCCTCAGGGTAAAAGTCTGTAACAGGGGTCGACTGCTAACACGCGTCCAAATTATCGGGAGAGGTGTCAAACGACGCGTATTGACCTCGACAACAGTATTTTGAAGTCGGAAAAGAAAAATCTAATCTATGTCTGGAGATATTTGCAGTTAAAGTTTGCAATTTTCGTGTGGTTGTTGTACACAGGAAAAAATTGTGTGGACAAAGGGATTTTGCACGGATTTAATGTTCATCCTACCCCATTGGTGGATCGTCCAGAGTATTTTTTTATAAGCGTGGCCAAAGGTCGCCAACGCAGAAACGTGTTCTGCGCAAAAAACAGTATGGATTCCAACCCCGGTTTCGGAGTCTCGCGATTTTTCGTTAATATCTTTTGAACGAGTTAAAATTTGTATTTTCCTCTTTCGTATTATTAATAATATTCGGATATATAATGTGTCAAAACGCCTCTCCCGATATTTTTGGATGCGTATTAGCAGTCGACCCCTGTTATAGAGTTTCACCGACATTGGAAAGACTGAGGAGATAGCTGTTTATTCTAAAAGCAAACTCGTCTATGAGAGGGCCAGGTCCCGTTGCCATTATTATGCAGTCGGCGCGAGAAAATGAAAAAACTTCTTCTGGTGGGGAAGGCAGCCTTGATATGTAGAAATTAAACAGAAGCGGGGATAGGACACCACCCCGTGGAACCTCCTGTTTAATTATTCTAGGTTTTTATGTTAAGTTCCTGAAATGTACGGATGCCTGCCGACCATTCAGACGACGAGGATGGGTGGACCCTATGGACTATATGTAAGGCTTTTAAGTCTAGTACGAGTACCTTTGTATGGAGGGGGTTCTTTGATTCAGCCCACAGTTTATCGGTGAGTTGGCATTTAGCGCGGTGGTGGTGCTGTGGAATTGAGGAAACAGGACGGCTTCAAGTATCTTGGGTACTGGCGATAGGAAAGATATTGGACGATATGAATATCCAAGCTAGCTGGTTTCCCAAGGTTTAGTATTTGATTTATCTAGCCTTTTCAACTGAAGAATGGATCCCATCCAATTTGGGAGGGCCCAATGTACTTCAATCACGTTGAGACTGTCTATGATACTCGTTTCGGGACATGTATGGAGAAACAAGGGTATGTACATATTTATGAGGCTTATGGACTCCGAAACTACTCCGCAATTGTGATCAGATTTTCGGGATAACTTCATAGCAATCCTGAGTGTATCCGTAGTTTTAATCGAAACAATTAATTTTTATGCGAAATTCGTGAAATTTTGAACACATGTAGCTCTTCTTGACAATGTTAGTATTTGTTGAACTTTTCTTCACCGAAAGTCGATCAGGGCCTGTAATATTCTTAAGAATCTTATTTATGGTTCGATATTTTTCAAAATTGCTACCTACCTAGGTAGCCTTTCTGATAGGTAAATATTTAGAATATTTTTCCTTCGACGACAGTGGACGAAGTCCGACTGGTTTTCGAAATATTATGCAAGTAAATTCCATTTCATTTATGAAAATATTTTTAGAAAAAAGTGGAGCGGTTTCGGTATGTAATTTTAGCAGTCGACAAGACTTTACATTACCTTTAATCCAGTTTTCTTTTTACAAATACAATAACATATATCCATAAGTATTGAATTAAAAATAAATATATTTTTAAAATAAATATTTGTATATTTCATTATTCAGTCTTTTTTTAGTTTGCAGATTGTGTAAATAAGGCAGGTCATATATCTTAAAGCTACAATATAAAATAACAACTCCAATGCAAAATAATAAAAACGGAATAAAATCAATTCGCAAAAAGAAACTAAAAATTACCTCTAAAAATAAATGCATATAATATTTCAAAAAATGTTTTGCATACGCGTTCCCACACCCTCATCATTGAAAGTTAAACCTTGATGATGATGCGATTAGTAGAACAAAATTCGAAGCATGCAGGCAAGCAGGTACAAATGGAAATGTTAGTTGCAGGTAATAGAAGGAAAATCATGGAATCGCAAGCAATGGCCAAGATTGAAATTGGCAGCTCAAAACATTTTCAGCGCAGAACGAAAGACAGCCATTGCTACTGGAAATATTATTAAAGAGGCAGTTGCTGACAGTGTGGATATATCTACCATTCAGATCATACACAAAGCACCTGAGTTAAAGGAAGATACTATACTGCCAAGCAGCTGCACCTATTCCGCTCTGCACCAAATGATTTTTTTGCTGCCAGTTTCATCCTTGCCCACTGTTTACGCAATTTTGTGACCTCCCTTTCATATCCAGCAGCCAGCATTGTCATTTTAACCTGGTTCCATGCATCTCTCTTCTTTGCTATCATCGCACCATCATTTGATTTATCCTCTATGATGTGGATGTGGGACGCAATGCATTCACGCAAGCAGGCCTTTTCCCCTATGGTCCAATTTCCCTCACGGACTCCTTGTTTCGTTTCCTAGAACAACAATGAAGTTATTTATTTAAAATACTTACAATTTCGGTTTCTACTTACATTTATCTGCTGCATTTTAAAATAATTTGTGTAAAAATAAATAAATAGAAAAATGGCGAAATAAATGTTGTCGCTTTGCCGGTATGTATCCTTTTTGTAAATATCAGCAGGTAAAGGGTGATATTTTAAAATAGCTGAAATTCCTTCGTTACGCATATCGAAACTTTTTTTTCATGTGGTTACCCATGTACATGCTAATTTTAGCTGATATCTGTGTTTAATATGACTATGACAGACAAACATTTTAAATGGTATTCTAAATTTAGGCAAGATTTTAACTAAAGAGTATTTTAGTCAGCGACTATGATTACGGGCCAATATGTTCAGACTCGTGTTACACTCAATGAGATGAAACCAGCGGAAATAGATGTATATGCATCTTTGTTTTATAAATTTTGCTAACTGAAAATGCTTGATTTTTAAATGTAAGATGAATCAACCCGAAATAAATCTGTATATGTAACACCATAAAAACATGATTTATTTATTACTATATTATACTACACCAATGTTTTCAGAAATACTCTGTATGAATTTATTCTGAAAATTTTATTTGGCTGCATAATATTTGTATAGTAAAGTGGATCAATTTTTAATGAAAAATACAGAGGAAAAATATAGCAAATTCTTCAAACTAAGTTGAAAATATTCTAGAAATTAGCCGGAGAATTCAACCATATGACAAAGCTTGAAATGCATTCTCCCAAAAAACTTAAATTTTGAGTTAATCTGTTTCAATACGACGAGTGATATATGTTTCTATAATTCTTTCATTTTTCCTCCAAAAACACCAATTTTATAAAATTGTTAACGGCTACAGCCTGGAAGTATTAAACTATGAATAACACATGCATTAGTTTCGGTAACGTTTTACCAGACGGCGCACCACCTAATTTTTATCGAAATTTATCGTCGTATCAAAAGACGTGTCTCGACCTCCGTTTTAAGAATCCGAAAGCGAAAATTAAATTTTTATTTCTGTCAAAAGATATAAGCAAAAAATCGGTTCAAATTTCCATGTGGTTGTTGTTTTTGCCACATTTGATGTACACACACACACATTAATGCAGAAAGATGTTCTGTGCGCATGATCCCCAAACCGGCGTTGGATCCACCTAGGGTAATTTTTTATAAGCCAGAAAGGTTAGATGTGCTTCCACGCCCATTGCAAAACCATTTTTTGCAATTATTACACATCACTTCGTCGTCGAAATTGTTGTTGCACAAGTTTGCTTTGTTCCGTTCGCCGTTTCCTTAATTTCTCTGCATAAAAAGCAACCCTTATTTACCACTATCTGTTAACGAGAAATTTTTTTCGTTGTGCAGTTCTTAAGACAACTATCCCAATTTTTCGATAATAGCTGGCAAAGTTTTTCAAAAGTATTTTTTTTCCAATTTTCGAGAAAATTATTCCTTTTTGTATCCAATAAACTTTTTTACTCAGTCGGAAAGTAAAGCACACAGATGAGTAGTGAAAAACGATATTTCCCTATCGATGATTGCATCGCCGCTATCACTATTAGTATTAGAATTTTGTTACGTGCGGTGTTTTTGCCAGGCGGGCGCATGCTCTCCCGATTGCCTCACCATCATGTTGTATGCCCCAGTGGTCGCGCAGGTATGCTTGCTTTTAGCACGAGCTAGCTCGCCGGACTACGGGGTGGTTCTTGCGACTCTGAACATACCAACCGCACCATACAAGAAAAAAAAATACATACCTGGTGCTCTCCATGTTCACTCTAGGGATACCACGCTGCCCGGGAAAACCCCCCCTTGGCCAAAGAAGACGACCCACCCTTCCATGGTCGACAATGGCTAATGATTTTGTTGCCGACCCCTATATGAATGCCTGTATCTGCCCCCTTAAACACGTCCTTTCCAACCGTCCGATAAGAGTGGCTTATTCTGCTGAGCTGCTAGCTTTTGGGTTGACCGAAATCAAATGCATTCCGACAGCATAAATAATAAAACTGGGTAATCATACTCTTGGAGTAGGGCAGGATTTAGAACACGTCCTTCCAACCTCACAATAATATGACTCCAAGACTCGCCCGTTGGGACCACCAGTTCCCGTGCTGATCGGAATCTCATGCATTCCGACACCCCAAACGCTAGAATCCTATTATTATTAAAATGTATTTAAAAATTTGTAATAATCTAAGTTTAGGCTTAAAACGCCGTAATAATAAATAAATAATAATAATAATAAAATTCACTCCCCCTTACTGTCCGCATGTTCGTCCGTCTCCCCCACATCTAAAAGAATATCGTCACCAAATCTGAAAATTAACAATTCATGTTTATTGTATTACAATGTCATATAAATACGTATGCTATCATATGTAGCTATGATTTCTAAACAAAAATTCACAATTAATTAACCTTAAAAATTATGTACCTGAACATCCCTCCCTTGGCCCATTACCATGCATGCGTGCATATATATATACTTGGGGTATGTATGGTGTGGGATCTATGGCAAGGCTAGCCGCTCTTTATATGAGTCCTTAGATACACCTTAACTGGTGCGACCGACACCTATTTCCCACGCCCTCCACCTTATACATATGCACTCATGCACTTGGGTGCCTTACCATCGGGCACTACCTCTATTTCGTCGGAATCTTACGCTCTACAATATAAATTTAATTTGAGGTCTAATTCAGTGACCGATATTGACTATATTCTATGAGCTACTCGGCTTACATATATATTCGAACGGTTCAACCGGGTTTAGCTTAGGTGTACATAAATGCTTAACATATCAACTACTTTGACCTAGGAGTATATAAACGTTTGATTCCTAGCTCCTGTACTTATTATCGAGTGTTTATCAACAATATTTGATTCAATTCAATTTTTATTCATGGTTACATGGGTTATCCACAAACTAACAAACGTATATATGTGATACCAACATTTGGCGTTATCGGGATCCTCTGCTGAGTGCAGTCAATGCTATACAAACGCAATGTCAGGAATACATGCGAACGTCGGTTCGCCCTCCCAAAGAAAAGAAAACACAACGCAAAAGAAACCCGAACGGGTTAGGTTCCTCTAGGAGAACATCCGACGAATAGATCAAATTCCCACCCAGCCCTACAAGACGTCTTGTCTCAGGGAATACTCTCAGGGTAGTTGGATAACCCCTGCGGTGGCGAATTATTACTCTATCTTCTCGGACCGCTCCCTATAATTCTTTTTCAAACTTTAATTTTGGATGGGTATTTCGAGGGACGAACCTACGTTATTCGCGGTGCTACCGAACACACCCCGGATTCACCACCAAATATATGGCTGTGTACAAAAACGTATATGTGCTTCTACCCGTTACTAAATACATATATGCTTAAACTAGAAAAACCTGTAAACCGTCCGACCAGAGTGCTGCTTCATTAGTTGGATGTAGTCCTGTATCGATATTGCGCTCAGATGAATGCTACTGAGGCTTCCTTAAGCGCTCCTTGGAAGTGGTTATGTCGCTTTTGGGTATGGCCCTGGATGCCCGGTGGTGTTACGCTCTTATATCGGTCGCGGATAGGCGACCATTTGCCTCCCGCCTTTTGGCACCGACCGATCAATGTACTCGTAGGTGCCGTGGTTGATTTCCCAACCGCGTGGCCCCGATCGTCCAGGCGACACGGCAGCTGTTTCGCCCGGCTGGACCAGACTGCAGCTATGGGGACGAGATATTAATTCACTACCCCCGTATAGTTATACTACCTTACCTCTTTCCGACGCCGCTGACGAATGTCGCACACTTTACAAAAATGTAAGTGTTGATGCAGGATGGCCAAAAAATTGCAGTGCCGACACGTATAGGCCGTGCTGAAGACGGTGGATTCTGCCCCCAAACAATTTCCAAACTCAGTGGCCAGTCGGGCGGTGTGATACGCTTATTTTGCGATCACTGGATAGCTTCCAAACCGTAAGTAGTGACCCGATAAATTTGTGGGAAGAACTTTTTCCTGTTTTTTTTCTTTATTTGGCGTGTGTGTTCGCCTCCGCTGCTGTCGATTAAAAGGAAGTTGGCCGCGGAAATTGCACCGATAAGCGTGCAACTGACGTTTGTCATTTGCTGACATGGCACGGACATGAGGTTGCCAGACTTTAGGTCCAGATCCGTCGCACAGGGTGACCGCAACAGGGCGAGCGCTGCTGCCGGCTCTGCTTGGCTAAGCGTTCGAAAGGCTGGTCGCCTTATCTTCATTCTCTTATCGCCGTATGTCTTTGGCGTGGTAAACCCCTACGGAATGACCTGCTACGTCGCCCAGTTCATATAATGCGTTTCCCCCTGACTGCTAGTACCGTTGATCGAAGATACTTTGGAGCCAGCTTAGCGTTAAATCCATCCGCCGCGTTGCTGAGCTTGAAGTTCCTCCGATACACGATGTCTCCCTCTCGATATTTAACTGGCCTAGCCGGGTGTTGTACGTCTGTTGTCCTTTTCTGTATGCCTCCTCCAAATTGTGGATCAGTCTCTCACGCATGAGCCATGAACGATCATCTCTGTGCAGGACCTCCACGTCGCTCTCCCTCAATGCTCCCAATCGCCGAAGAATTTCGTAGGTGCAGCCATGTTTGGACCATTGTCTGGCCAAAAACCGCCTTGTATGGCTCGATACCGATGGCCTCGTGTACGGCGCTTCGTAATGCGAAGGCTGCATGGGAAACGTGCTGGTCCCATCGGGACTGACTGCCCCCCGCAATGTATGACCTTAACATGGCCAGTAACGACCGGTTAACTCTTTCGGACGCATTCGACTGTGGTGCATATGCGGCCGTCTTGACATGGTTTACACCGTAGGTTTTGAGGAACCCTGCGAACGAATCGGCAATAAATTGCCTCCCATTATCGGAATGCAGGGTCTCAGGCACTCCGAACACATGAAAAACCTCTTCTTCTAAATATTTGATCACCTCCGACGCCGTGGCCTGTCGCATTGGCTTAATAAATATAAACTTTGTTAAATGATCGAGTACTACGAACACCACCGTGTTTCCAGTCTGAGAGCGTGGATATGGTCCACAAAAGTCCACGTAAAGCCGTTGGAAGGGTCTTTCGGACTGGAATCGATTTACCATAGGTGGTCTTTGAGATAGATTCGGGGCTTTCGAGCACTTGCAGACCTCACAGCGCGCTACAAAGTTACGGACTGCCCCCACCATGCCAGGCCAGAAATATTTGGAGCGCAGCCTATGCAACGTTTTTGCTATACCGCCGTGACCGGCCGACCGATCGTCGTGTGCCTTTTCGATGAGTCCTAACGTAAGTCCCTCCGGTATCCATATCCTCCATGCAGACTCCTCTATCTCTTCTGCGCACCTCGGGCGGATTCTCTTATACACCACGCCGTCCACCATCCGTAAATCGGGTAGTCGTTCAGCATTCTGCTCCACGTGCCGTTTCAGCGCTTCATACGTTTCGCTTGAAAAATCTGGTGACGCGAAATTGATCTCCATTGTGCGGTCCGGCTCGTCAATCTGCGCCATGTGCATTCGGCTCAAGGTATCGGGAACGACATTCTGCGCCCCCTTCCTATGCTCCACCTCAAAATTGAATGCTTGAAGTTTCAAACTCCATCTAGCCAAACGTCCGGAAAGGTCTTTCTGACCCATGAGCCACTTTAGACTCATGTGATCTGTGATGATGGTAAATGGTAATCCTTCTACATACGCGCGAAACTTTTTCACGCTCACTACTGCGGCAAGGCATTCCAATTCCGTAATAGTATAGTTTCGCTGAGCCGAATTTAATTTTTGCGACATGAATGCAATGGGTCGCTCGTTTCCTTCGTTTGTCCCGCTGGAATAGGACGCTCCCGATACCCTGAGTCGACGCATCACACTGTATATAGAAGTGCTTAGAAAAATCTGGGTTCACTAGCACGTCTGTGGATGTGAGGGCTTCTTTGAGCTTGTCGAACGCTGCCGTTGCTTCTTCCGTCATGACGAACGTCTTCGATTTACGTAGGCACTCAGTCATGGGTGCCGCAATTGTAGAAAAGTTTGGTATAAAGCGCCTATACCACCCGCACATGCCCAGAAATCTCCGAAGCTGCTTTATGGTTACTGGTACTGGGAACTCGACTATGGACCGAACTTTTTCGGGGTCGGTCTTCAGCTCACCTTGTCCAACAATAAACCCTAGATATTTTAATTCTTTCTGGCAAAACTTTGACTTCTTTAGATTTATGGTTAAGCCAGCGTTCGCGAGACACTCTGCCACTTCCGCCAGGTGAACTATGTGAGACTGAAAATCCGGAGAGCAAACCAACAGGTCGTCGATATACACGAAAACATTTTCCCTTAGGCGCGCTGGTATAACTTTGTCCATTAGTCTACATAGCCGCTGCGGTGCATTGCACAAGCCGAATGGCATCACCTTAAATTGATAAAGCGGCCGCCCTGGTACCGTGAACGCGGTCTTTTCTCTTGAGGATTGTTCTAGTGGAATCTGCCAAAAGGCGTCCTTGAGATCAATCCCCGATATAAAATGCGTTTCTCGCAGCCGTGCTAGAATCCCTTCCACATGTGGAGTTGGGTAGGCGTCTTTCTTGGTGCGTTCATTAAGCTTCCTCATATCGACGCACAGACGCTTTTTCCCCGGGCTTTTCCACTAGGACAATCGGCGAACTCCAAGCACTGTTACTCTCTTCAATTACATCTAGTTCCAGCATACGGTCGATTTCTTCGTATGCGTACTTTTGTTTAACTGGCGACATGGGGTAGTGGCGTTGTTTAATCGGTATCGTTTCATCTGACACTTCGATCGTGTGCTCAATGAGATGCGTTCTCCCGAGTCCTAATTCAGCGAACGATGGGAAAAGCTTTTTGATGCGCTCCAATTCTCGACATTGATCGACTGACAACTCAAGTTGGCCCTGGGTATCCAGTTCTGAGATAACCATCGGTGCCCTAGACCTCGGACTTCAGCGTAGTACTCCTCGAACTTTTCATTATATCCTTGCTTACGTTCGTTCATAGCTTGGCGGATCTCTTCGTCGCAGTCCGCCCGGCGAAAGTGCTCTACCATCGCTACTCGAAACGCTTGAAAATCGACCACGCAGTCGTCTGGGTGCTCCTCGGTATACAACCAATACCACTCCTGCGTTTGACCCTCGAGCAGTAAGTGGAAATTTGCATACAAATCTTGCGACGATATACTGTGCTTTCTCCGCAGGGTGTCAACGCGGAATACGAAGCGCTCGATTGGAATCGCCTTGGACCCACCGTCGAACTTTATGTGCCAGTCGCGTATCGCTTTTGTCGCGCCCCTTTCATACCGCGCGCCGCCCGATTCCCCCCGTCGCTCTGTTGCTCCTAACACTAATTTTTTATTCGCGCTTCCTCTGCGCTCGCTCCTTGTCTGGTCCATTTCGTTTGCGCTCGTATTCGGCCTCCTCTCGCCAGGCGTCGCGTCCAGCAACCAGTCCCCGCTCTGCATCCCTGAGCGCGCGTGCGCGTCTGTGTCTTCCAACACCGAGAGTCTTCCCGCGAGGCTGCTCATTTCCTTTTTCAGGGTACGCACCAAACCTTTGACCGCCTCCGTGGTAGAGCGGCACAAACATCAATTCGAACTTTTCCATGAAATCGTCGCTTAGACCGCTGGTTGGCGCTACTTTAGGAACGTGCGCGTAGGCCTCCGCGTCGGAAGCATTGATTCGGTCAACCCAAAAGCTAGCAGCTCAGCAGAATAAGCACTCTTATCGGACGGTTGGACAAGGACGTGTTTAAGGGGGCAGATACAGGCATTCATATAGGGAGTCGGTCAACAAAATTCATTAGCCATTGTCGACCATGGAAGGGTGGGTCGTCTTCTTTGGCCAAGGGGGGTTTCCCGGGCAGCGTGGTATCCCTACGAGTGAACATGGAGAGCACCAGGTATGTATTTTTTTTCTTGTATGGTGCGGTTGGTATGTTCAGAGTCGCAAGAACCACCCCGTAGTCCGGCGAGCTAGCTCGTGCACTTAAAAGCAAGCATACCTGCGCGACCACTGGGGCATACAACATGATGGTGAGGCAATCGGGAGAGAGCATGCGCCCGCCTGCAAAAACACCGCACGTAACAAAATTCTAATACTAATAGTGATAGCGGCGATGCAATCACGATAGGGAATATCGTTTTTCACTACTCATCTGTGTGCTTTACTTTCCGATTGAGTAAAAAAGTTATTGGATACAAAAAGGAATAATTTTCTCGAAAATTGGAAAAAAAATACTTTTGAAAAACTTTGCCAGCTATTATCGAAAAATTGGGATAGTTGTCTTAAGAACTGCACAACGAAAAAAATTTCTCGTTAACAGATAGTGGTAAATAAGGGTTGCTTTTTATGCAGAGAAATTAAGGAAAACGGCGAACGGAACAAAGCAAACTTGTGCAACAACAATTTCGACGACGAAGTGATGTGTAATAATTGCAAAAAATGGTTTTGCAATGGGCGTGGAAGCACATCTAACCTTTCTGGCTTTAAAAAATTACCCTAGTGGATCCACCCGTTGGGATCATGCGCACAGAACATCTTTCTGCATTAATGTGTGTGTAGTTGTACATTCAAATGTGGCACAAAAACAACAACCACATGGAAATTTGAAACGATTTTTGCTTATATCTTTGACAGAAATAAAATTAATTTTCGCTTCGGATTCTTAAAACGGAGGTCGAGACACGTCTTTTGATACGACGATAAATTTCGATAAAATTATGGTGCGTGCGCCGTCTGGTAAAACGTTACCGAAACTAATGCATGTGTTATTCATAGTTTAATACTTCCAGGCTGTAGCCGTTAACAAATTTTATAAAATTGGTGTTTTTGGAGGACAAAGATGAAAGAATTATAGAAAAATATATCACTCGTCGTATTGAAACAGATAACTCAAAATTTAAGTTTTTTGGGAGAATGCATTTCAAGCTTTGTCATATGGTTGAATTCTCCGGCTAATTTCTAGAATATTTTCAACTTAGTTTGAAGAATTTGCTATATTTTTCCTCTGTATTTTTCATTAAAAATTGATCCACTTTACTATACAAATATTATGCAGCCAAATAAAATTTTCAGAATAATTCATACAGAGTATTTCTGAAAACATTGGTGTAGTATAATATAGTAATAAATAAATCATGTTTTATGGTGTTACATATACAGATTATTTCGGGTTGATTCATCTTACATTTAAAAATCAAAGCATTTTCAGTTAGCAAAATTATAAAACAAGATGCATATACATCTATTTCCGCTGGTTTCATCTCATTGAGTGTAACACGAGTCTCGAACATATTGGCCCGTAAATCATAGTCGTGACTAAAATACTCTTTAGTTAAATATCTGCCTAAATTTAGAATACCATTTACAATGTTTGTCTGTCATAGTCATATTAAACACAGATATCAGCTAAAATTAGCATGTACAGGGTAACCACATGAAAAAAAAGTTTCGATAGGCGTAACGAAGGAATTTCAGCTATTTTAAAATATCACCCTTTACCTGCTGATATTTACAAAAAGGATACATACCGGCAAAGCGACAACATTTATTTCGCCATTTTTCTATTTATTTATTTTTACACAAATTATTTTAAAATGCAGCAGATAAATGTAAGTAGAAACCGAAATTGTAAGTATTTTAAATAAATAACTTCATTGTTGTTCTAGGAAACGAAACAAAGGAGTCCGTGAGGGAAATTGGACCATAGGGGAAAAGGCCTGCTTGCGTGAATGCATTGCGTCCCACATCCACATCATAGAGGATAAATCAAATGATGGTGCGATGATAGCAAAGAAGAGAGATGCATGGAACCAGGTTAAAATGACAATGCTGGCTGCTGGATATGAAAGGGAGGTCACAAAATTGCGTAAACAGTGGGCAAGGATGAAACTGGCAGCAAAAAAATCATTTGGTGCAGAGCGGAATAGGTGCAGCTGCTTGGCAGTATAGTATCTTCCTTTAACTCAGGTGCTTTGTGTATGATCTGAATGGTAGATATATCCACACTGTCAGCAACTGCCTCTTTAATAATATTTCCAGTAGCAATGGCTGTCTTTCGTTCTGCGCTGAAAATGTTTTGAGCTGCCAATTTCAATCTTGGCCATTGCTTGCGATTCCATGATTTTCCTTCTATTACCTGCAACTAACATTTCCATTTGTACCTGCTTGCCTGCATGCTTCGAATTTTGTTCTACTAATCGCATCATCATCAAGGTTTAACTTTCAATGATGAGGGTGTGGGAACGCGTATGCAAAACATTTTTTGAAATATTATATGCATTTATTTTTAGAGTTAATTTTTAGTTTCTTTTTGCGAATTGATTTTATTCCGTTTTTATTATTTTGCATTGGAGTTGTTATTTTATATTGTAGCTTTAAGATATATGACCTGCCTTATTTACACAATCTGCAAACTAAAAAAAAGACTGAATAATGAAATATACAAATATTTATTTTAAAAATATATTTATTTTTAATTCAATACTTATGGATATATGTTATTGTATTTGTAAAAAGAAAAATGGATTAAAGGTAATGTAAAGTCTTGTCGACTGCTAAAATTACATACCGAAACCGCTCCACTTTTTTCTAAAAATATTTTCATAAATGAAATGGAATTTACTTGCATAATATTTCGAAAACCAGTCGGACTTCGTCCACTGTCGTCGAAGGAAAAATATTCTAAATATTTACCTATCAGAAAGGCTACCTAGGTAGGTAGCAATTTTGAAAAATATCGAACCATAAATAAGATTCTTAAGAATATTACAGGCCCTGATCGACTTTCGGTGAAGAAAAGTTCAACAAATACTAACATTGTCAAGAAGAGCTACATGTGTTCAAAATTTCACGAATTTCGCATAAAAATTAATTGTTTCGATTAAAACTACGGATACACTCAGGATTGCTATGAAGTTATCCCGAAAATCTGATCACAATTGCGGAGTAGTTTCGGAGTCCATAAGCCTCATAAATATGTACATACCCTTGTTTCTCCATACATGTCCCGAAACGAGTATCATAGACAGTCTCAACGTGATTGAAGTACATTGGGCCCTCCCAAATTGGATGGGATCCATTCTTCAGTTGAAAAGGCTAGATAAATCAAATACTAAACCTTGGGAAACCAGCTAGCTTGGATATTCATATCGTCCAATATCTTTCCTATCGCCAGTACCCAAGATACTTGAAGCCGTCCTGTTTCCTCAATTCCACAGCACCACCACCGCGCTAAATGCCAACTCACCGATAAACTGTGGGCTGAATCAAAGAACCCCCTCCATACAAAGGTACTCGTACTAGACTTAAAAGCCTTACATATAGTCCATAGGGTCCACCCATCCTCGTCGTCTGAATGGTCGGCAGGCATCCGTACATTTCAGGAACTTAACATAAAAACCTAGAATAATTAAACAGGAGGTTCCACGGGGTGGTGTCCTATCCCCGCTTCTGTTTAATTTCTACATATCAAGGCTGCCTTCCCCACCAGAAGAGTTTTTTCATTTTCTACGCCGCCGACTGCATAATAATGGCAACGGGACCTGGCCCTCTCATAGACGAGTTTGCTTTTAGAATAAACAGCTATCTCCTCAGTCTTTCCAATGTCGGTGAAACTCTATAACAGGGGTCGACTGCTAATACGCATCCAAAAATATCGGGAGAGGCGTTTGACACATTATATATCCGAATATTATTAATAATACGAAAGAGGAAAATACAAATTTTAACTCGTTCAAAAGATATTAACGAAAAATCGCGAGACTCCGAAACCGGGGTTGGAATCCATACTGTTTTTGCGCAGAACACGTTTCTGCGTTGGCGACCTTTGGCCACGCTTATAAAAAAATACTCTGGACGATCCACCAATGGGGTAGGATGAACATTAAATCCGTGCAAAATCCCTTTGTCCACACAATTTTTTCCTGTGTACAACAACCACACGAAAATTGCAAACTTTAACTGCAAATATCTCCAGACATAGATTAGATTTTTCTTTTCCGACTTCAAAATACTGTTGTCGAGGTCAATACGCGTCGTTTGACACCTCTCCCGATAATTTGGACGCGTGTTAGCAGTCGACCCCTGTTACAGACTTTTACCCTGAGGAATCACCTCGTGCGACAGGTACTATCGCCGAACAAATCCACGGTCTCTCTGTTAACGACGTTGAAAGCGCAAATATTGGATGTTAACGTTGATTGTGTTACGCCACCGACTGTCAGTCCCCCAAAGATCTTAGGGACAACGTTCGATAACACTCTGACCTTTAAGACGCAGGCCACCGAAATTGTTTACAAAGTACAAAGCTGGAACAAAATCCGTAAGTCGCTAGCCGGCAGCACTTAGGGAAAGGATAAAGAAACCTTGCTAACCACTTACGAAGCCATTGGCCGGCCGCTAATGTGGTACGCGGCACCAGTCTGGTCCCCTAGTCTTAAAAACTCTGCCACGAGATGGCTTGTTATGACACCCTGAATATCGTCTACATATTGAGGCAACGAGCTTAACATTAAAGAGCATTACTAATTATAAGGTAATTCTATACGACAGCATGACACTGCTAATACTGCGTCCAAAAATATCGATGAGGTGTCAAAAGATGCGTATTTACATCAGTATTAATAATCCGAAACCGGAAAACAAAAATTTTATCTCTATGCGCAGATATTTGCAGTTGTAGTTGGCGATTTTCATGTGGTTGTGTAATGTTGGTGTACCCACAAAAAAATTGTGAACATAAGTGTTTTGCGCGTATATAGTTTTGGTCTCCAACCCGGTGTTGGACCCACCCAGAGTAATTTTTTATAAGCGCGGCCGATGGCCTTCAATGCAAAAAGGTGTTCTGAGCAGAAATAATGTGGATCCAACCCCCGGTATCGGAGGGACCCGTGGGTAATTTTTCGGTTTTTCGGTAATATCTTTTGAACTAAAAATTTTTCTTCTGAATTCTTGCGGAGTATTAATACTGATGTCAAGACGCGTCGTTTGACACCTCTCTCGATATTTTTGGACGCATATTAACAGTGTTATGCTGTCGTATAGAATTACCCTAACTTAGTGTGTATTCGCCACTGGTCATTTTCGGTTGTTTACTTTAGCTCACAACTGCTAAAACCCGACCAAAAATATCGGGATAAGTGTCAAAAGACGCGTTTTGATCCCAGGACTACGAATTCGAGAGCGGAGATTCAAAATATATTATTTCTGTCAAAAGTTATTTCCAAAAAACCGAAAAATAGCCCCGGAGCGCTCCGAAACCGGGGGTGGGATCCATAGTATTTTTGCGCAGAACACCTTTCTGCATTGGCGGTCTTCGGCCGCGCTTATAAAAAATTACCCTGGGTGGGTCCAACACAGGTTTGGAGACCAAAACTATATCCGCGCAAAACACTTTTACCCACAGTTTTTCTTGTGGGTACTACAAAATCATCAAAACAACAACAAACACATGAACATTTTTAATTTTTTTGCAAATATCTCCGAAACGAAATACAATTTTGAATTTCCACCTTCGGATTCGTGATCCTGGGTGCAAAGCACGTCTTTTGACACCTCTCCTGACATTTTTGGACGAGTTTTAGCAGTTGTGAGCTAAAGTAAACAATTATCCTGGCTTTGACCCCGGTATTAATTATGCGAAGGAGGGGGTGGGATCCATAGTACTATTGCGCAGAGCACTTTTCTGTATTTGTAGCCTTTGGCGCACTTAAAAAAGTCTGGCGAAATACAACAGAGACCTTTCATAATTTTTGATAAAAATTAGGTGAAAATATCTCCTCACAGAGTTAAAAGACGCGTAGTTTGACGCCTATCCCGGCATTTTTAGACGCGTGCTAGTAGTCGAGGTTGTATATTTAATCAGTGCACTATTACCGATTCCGGGTAAAATATAAAACTTTTAGATGAAATTTGGTGAGAAAATTTGTGTGCGATTCGTTTATGAAAACTAACTCCCGGTAAATTATTAGTTATAGTTTTTATCAAAAATTGATTAAATTGGTTGCTTGTTGACTTTTCTTTATTTATTTACATGGGTGATTTGTTTTCATTCAAAAGTCATTTTTGACAAAGCTTAATGCGTTCGAATTAAATCGCATGATTGAAAATCTTAGGGCGTTCACACAACAATAAGGTACATGCGATATGCCAAGGTGTATCAATTATTAAAGATTACTAAAAATGAGCATTAATAAATGCAGAACGAAATGCCCTTCCTGTGGTGGTACTTGGTACATTTGGTGGCGCATTGGCATTTGTTGCTGCTACGGGCTCTATGGCAGATTCAGCATCTAAAACTGTAAAGAAAAAAATACGATAGTACATCGTTTAAAAATTGATTTTTCTTTAACTTACATGTCAAATTCCGTTCCTTAGCGATGTTGTGAAGTACAGCAACAGCAATAATAACATTTTTCGCTGTATCCAAATCTACACGAAGACGTTCGAAAATAGAACGGAATTTCGATTTAATCTGTCCGTTTAGGCATTCTATTTTGCTTCGAGTGGCAATGTGTGACCTATTGTACTTTTCATCAGAACAAAATTAAACATGAATAAATATGCACATTGCCAAGCATGTCGTGATGTGTATACCTCTCTTCCTTTGGTGTTGAAGGATTCCTAACAGGGGTTAACAAAATAGGTGACAAAGGGTATCCTCCATCTCCGAGTAGTACACCATTATGGGAACTTCTCATTCTCTCTAATTTATTTTTTAATTGGCACTCGTTCCAAATCCGAGCGTCATGCTTTGAGCCACGAGATCTTGCGACAATATCCAAAATTTTGCAGTCTGCATCACATACGATCTATGGATGTATTTTATATTATATGATTAAAAACACAACAAAGTGAGCAAAAAAAGTTTAACCTGAACGTTTAAGGAATAATACCCCTTTCTATTAAGGTAATGTCCTGCCATCATCACTCCAACATCCTTCGCAGGGCATTTTATCCTAACGTGTGTGCAATCAATTGCTCCAATAACTGCAGGAAATCTGGACACGTTGTAAAACTTGGATTTTACGTCAGCCAACTCCTGATTGGATGGATATGCAATGAAGTGTGGCAACAAAAGGGCAATCTTTTTGCACATCTTTTTATAACCCTTCCAACTGTAGCCTGTGACATTCCATGAAGATCACCTTAAATGACCAAAATTGGTAAATTCAAGTAAAATTCTGCAGAGCACAAATTATAGCACCCACCAATGTCACTTTGGTGAACATTTCTTCCTAAAAATCGCAACGCCGTGAGAACCTGCAGGCTGGCCGAAATTGGAAGTCCCTGTTATTCAAAGGTTCGTCAATATCCAAAATTTCTATGAGATATAGAACTGTAGCCATATCGAATCGATATCGTTTATAAAAATCGTCTTCCTCCATTTGGAAAGGATCGTACCGCGTCTTGTACACTTTTTCCCTCCTACTTGGGATTGCATCATCTACAATCGCAAAATCCCTCAAAATTCGTTGATTTCTGTCCATTTTTTCACTTTCACTTCAATAATTTCACTTTTATTTTAATTTCTCGTATTTTCGCAAGTATGCAACGCAAAACGTCAACTTAAATGTGATTTTAATATTTTAAAATGACGTTCGCGCCATTTTAAAATTAAAACTCCTTTTTAGAGATAAAACAGTGCTTAAGTTGACTATGATAGACTTAAAACGATGTTTAATTTAGAATCATGTTTAAATCGATAAAACTCTATTCTAACTTGACTATGATTACAGGCCATTATCGTCAGCCAGTTAATAATATTGTATCATAACATCTCAGAAAATTTGAATTTCACATTACATCAATTTACAATAAAAGGTACATATTTTTTCTTTTTATTCCAATTTTGGTTATATATTCTGTATACTAAATTAAATTAATGTATAACATTCAATCTACTCCGATAAACGAACTTAAACATTCATTTTGTATATCCAAGTATACAAATAATAGCAGATTCGCTTATTAAAGATAAATTAAAGCGATCGCCATATCTGTAAAGGGGAATATTTTGAATAAGGTCCCACGATTTTCCAACTTTTTTTTCGAGGGGTAGAGGGGGTCCTAAAAATCACCAAAATGGAATCCGCAGCTCTAGGAAACCCTTAGGTTATGAAATATAAGCTTTTTAATTTACACATTTAGTAAAATTCCAACTTAAGTCCTGAAGTTAAAATTCGGGTCGCACATGTCGATAGCAGTATCAAAAGACGCGTATTTGCGTCAAGATTCAGAATCCGAAAGCAGAAACAATATTTTTTTATCTCGTTTAAAAGTTATTGGCGGAAAACCCGTCGATACTATTGTCGTTTTTTTTCGTGTTTGCAAATAAACAAACGAAAACATATGAAGGTGGTGAATAGTGTTGCCAGCTCCTCAACAATATCTTTTTATCTTGGTAGAACATTATAAGGTGGTGGCACGTCGACATAAATGCAAACACACATACACTATCAATGTATTTTGTTTTTGTAATTCTCTGAATAATTTGAAATTAATGTATTTAGTTTACCGAAACGCGAGATTTTTAAATAAATAATAAAGTTTTTTATGATAAGAATTTAGAAAAAGGGGCAGAATACATACATTTGTCAAAAAAAAATCGGACTTTATAGAGATGTTTATGGTGATTCCAACGGTATATTTCTTTTATTGTGAAAATGAAAGGTCTTGGGGGTAATTCCATGTCAAAAGGCGAAATTATGAATTTTTCAAAACAAAATATCTCCGAAACTAGTGGATGGATTTCAAAAATTGAAAAATCGAAAAATAACTTATAAAAATACCTTTCATCTGATGTATATATATCTTTAACTTTTCTAGTCTTTATTTACCAAAAATTTGAAAAATCTCTTTTTTGGTGGCCATGCCAGTAATTCTGCGTAGAACACCTTTCTGCATAGGCGGCCTTCGGCCGCGCTTATAAAAAATAACCGTGGGCTACGCTATGCCAAGTCCGGGTGTGTGGTATAACCGTGGCTACCGCCACGGTGATGTCCTTCTGCGTAGGCGGCTTTCGGCCACACTTTAAAAAATAACCCTTAGCCAATGCAACACGGGCTAAGCCATGCACAGTAATTCTGCAGAGAACACCTTTAAAAAACTTACCCTTAACCGATCCGACACCGGCAACAAGAAAACTAAAATAAAAACTCACCTCGAAACAAACCCGCGCGATGTTTTATTAAAAATTTTCATGTTTTATCGTACGAAATAAAAAAAAATTATTTTATTTTATTTGCCAAACAAAACTGTCGCAGGCGAAAGAAAAGAGAAGTGAAATAAAGAAAAGAGAAGTGAAATGAAGAGAAGAGAAGAGAAGAGAAGAGAAGAGAAGAGAAGAGAGAGAAGAAAGGAAGGGAAAGAGATAGAAAGTTCATTTTTACGCCTCGATTCTGAGTGTTACCGGTAAAATAGTTCCCAGAACATTATGTAACCGAATATCGTTACCAGTTCTTTTTTCGCGATTCTGGCCCAAGTGGCCATCACCAAGAATCTCACCAGTGTCTGTGGAGAAATTTGAATGGTAGTTTTTTCGCTTTCACGGTTGCCACTTTGGTCCATTTGGACCAAAAATGGTCCCTTCCAACCCCATTTGGTCAGCTGGTCCCTTTTTCTTCAATTTTGGTCCTTTTTAGGCAGTAGCCACGATTGGTACTTTTCTTTCTTTTTCACTCAGGTAAAAATTTTAATATTGCCCAAAAATTCGCCACACTTTCGTTAGCCCCCATATAATTTTGAATTTACTTCAATGGAACTCTCACCATAAAAAATTGCTCAGTCAGTAAAATGTACCAGAACAATAACATTTCCCTAGGATATAATTAAGCCAGGCATTAAAAAGAAAAGTGTTGGCAAACACATTGTCGTTAATTGTTGATGAAATAACCGAATAATCGAAAAAAAACTATTGTTTTATAATAATATTAATAACGGCTAGATATTTCGATCGGTTATACA
>JARSSU010041215.1:0-12235 GCA_029619165.1 Eurosta solidaginis
AAAACAGTAAATAGACGAGAAGATACTGATCAATTGCGGCAGCATATCTATTATGCTTATGATTTGAATTAGTTTTGACAAATATACGAAACATGCATGGTATTATATACTCCTATGAGATTTGTGATATTTTATTTTAATTATTATTTCATGTGAGTTTCTTTTTTTCCGCATTTAATGTTTGTGTCATGATTTAACAATGTTTATGTTCCCACTTGTTTTTACAAATTTGTCTTTGTTATTGTTATTGTTTTTAAATAAAGATGTCCAGCCCCTGAGGATGCCAAGGAGCTTGGCGAAACGTCGGGTTTATAAGTGAAGTTTAATCTTGCACTGTTCAAATATCTGACCATACAAGCCTATAATAATTCTGAATTTAATAAAATCAAAGTAGGCAATTATAATTGTGGAAGTGTCACCCACATATACACGCGCAAATGAGAAGCTATACACGTGCATCTGTAGTTATAATTATATGGCAGTAAATAAGTAAATTCTGGAAGAGCCTAGGAATATGCAAACGAGAAATCACAGAGTATAAAAGGCAGCAACAGTAGAGGCACGACAATCAGTTGGATTTAAGACGCTATATGGCGAGCAAGAGCAGTCTAATAAAGGCTATTTTGAATTATTGAATAGTGGAGTTATTTATTCAAAAGTTAGTGATTCGAACCTTAGCAGGAGGTTGCAAATAAGAGGAATTGCACTAAATTCGTTACAATATATATAAAAACTAAAAAGTAAACGGAATAACCCATGCCGATTTTGTGATCGATCACCGGAGACGACGGATAATATCCTCCTGGAGCTACGTTTATGGGCTCACCATGGTCAGAACATTTCCACATTAAACCCCTCAAGCCAAGAGAACTGCTAGGGCTCATCAAGGAAGTCGGCTTGAATGAGGTGCTGTGAAGGTGGTGAGGGCACAATGGACCATGGTCGCAGTGCAATCCTTAATTTAAAATTATCTATCTATCTAACAGAGAAGGAAAGAGCCAGTCAGGTTTGCCTGTGTCAAAACAGGTCACGCTACACTAGCACCGTCCTTTGATGAGTGTTAATGGAGTTCAGAACGGTGGTAGGGATATGCACTTTACGAAGGGGAAAAACTCGACGAATGTTAGTTATCGGCCAGGTGGCGTGGACTTTTCTTGGATACATTCTTTCACTTTCTTTAAGAACGTTCGTGAGCCAGCAGCTATCCCCAGGTGAGTTTATCCCCCACATCTTTACACAAGAATTAATTTCGTTATCATTCAATTGCATTTGCATTTGTAATATGAAATTTTTTTTTAATTTCGAATTTACCAATTAAACTGTACATAATTAATCCATCTATCTCATAGAATTTTTTGATAGATACACTGAATAAATAATTGGAATTCGTTAATACTTCTTTTTCTCTCTCTTTTTATTTGCGACGCACGCGCCCGATTTTCCCGGGTTACACCATTGCCCCGCAATACTATGTGCTTGCACAAAGATCCAACACTTCTCTTTTTAATGCTTCGCCTAATTATCTCCTAGGTGAAATTTCATTGTTCTGCTACATTTTATTGACTGAGAAATTTTTGCGGTAAAAATTCCATTGAGCAGTATTTTGAGTTTTTTGCCTCAGTGAAAAGAAAGGAATGTACTAAAATCTTGGCTACTACCTAAAAAGAACAAAAATTGAAAAAAGGGACCAGCGGACAAATGGGGTTGGAAGGACCATTTGTGTGGCAACCGCGTTATTGGCAATGTCATTAGTATTAAAGTTAACAGCAATGTTATTAGCAGTCGAATCATTAGCAGTATCAGCAGCATTGGCATTTGCTAAGGTAGGACAGTATCAGATAGAGCCGCGAGGTGTTGGGCGTAAGACATATTGATGATTTCATTACACTGTGGAACAAATTCAGGTTAGAAAAAATTAGGTTGATTCTGAGAGTGAGGGGTGAAAATAGAGGCTAAATTAGAAGACTCGTGTCGCGGCGTTTGTTTATGTTAGTTCGAATTTTTTTTTAATCGACCTTCGAATTTTGCAGTCAAATGCCGATTTTCAGCATATTGCTTTATGGTTTTTTGGCTATAACTCGTCTTGATATTTTTTCAATCTGTTAAAGACAAATTATTGCTAGAGACCTGTGCAACAATTAATTAAAAAAAAATGATTTAGAAAATTTTAGTAGTGGTGCTTATGAAGCAAAATGTTAAATAAATTAAATAATAATTTGGCCAGTCGCCGTTTAGCAGGCGGCTGTGGATCAACATCACTGCTCTCTCTCTAATATCTTGGTCATTGTCATCATCATCAGAAAGGTCGATAAATTCGTCCAACTGATATTCTGGAATTTCATCCTTGTCTTCTTCTTCTTTCCCTTTTTCCTCGTCTTCCTCTTCTTCAAAGGTGCTTTTATACCACCAACAAATTTCAGCGAGTATTGCATCTGGAGATTTCTTTCCTCTGTGCCTGAAACAAAATAGTTTTCAATCGTTAACATTTTGAAATTGTGCACTCTGACAAAGATATTAGAAAAATCTAGTTACCTTATTTCAAATGGAGCGCAGTTTGCTGATAACGTTCGCCTTGCTCATCAGATTCAGTTGGCAACTGTTGAGCGAGTTTATCAAGATGCTGCTGCAACAGATGAATTTTGTACGACATATTAACCCCAATTTCATCGAAAGCTGCCAACATGTTTGCAACAGATTCCCTGTAGTTTTCTTTGCGTTCTTTACCCAAAAGTCCTTTAATGATTGCTTGCAATGTGGACCATGCATTTAATTCTCGGTCTGTCAGAACTTGGTGAAAATCTTGACGACTCATTAGTTTCCCTATGTCGGGCCCTTTTTTGCATCATTCACATTGAAGAACTTTTCTAACTCTTTTTGGCGTTTTCGATATGCTGTTACTTTGGTACCTTTCGCCAGCAAATTATTTCCTTTCAAAAAGGAAGCCAGTTCTTCTGATTTCTTCTGAGTCAACACAAAATTGCAACAATTGCATCCAATTGGTTTTGTATAACTAGGATTGGGTCCTTTGATTTTTCACATGATGTACCTTCACCAATGTCGTATTGTGCGGAGAAATGCATGGATATATCAGCGGCGGTTTTAGTACTGATATCTGTTTGAAGATCAATACTTCGGTATGTTGGTACTGGAACGAATTCTGAGTTAGGTAATGGTAATTGGACACTTGGCACTGCTACATAAGTTTTATTCTTTGCTTACCTTCTATTCAAAGTTTTATGGTAGTTGTTACATCCATAGCAATTTTCTCGTTGATGCAGGCTTTTGTCTAACGACATCATTGGTATACGAAAAGGCATAGCCTTCTTCTTTTCACTTTTCTTTATTTTTAATATTAATTCGCATGTACGAAATAGATAAAAATTGCTACCTGTGCGGTGGTTGGAAACAAAAAAGAGGAAGACAAGGAAAAAAAGGAAGAATTACATTTGACTGCAAAGTCCGAAGGTCAATTAAAAAAAAATCGGACTAACATAAACAAACGCCGCGATACGGGTCTTCTAATTTAGCATCTATTTTCACCCCTCACTCTCAGAATCGACCTAACTTTGGCTAACCTGAATTTGTTCCACAGTGTTATCAGAGTTAGCAGTAGAAAGCAATGTAGATGGTGGCCCACTGTTAGTTACAGCAGTATTAGCACTTGCAAAAACAAGTGGTCGGTTGAACAAGAGACGGCGAAAATGGCATAGAATATTGTGCGAGCGCGCAACTATTGATATCACTGCGCAAAGTCCTCGCAGCATTGAGAGAGTTAACACTTGATGTTTTGTTGATACCATCTATCGTCAGGTCCACACAGTCTTCGTTGTTTTTGTTAGAATTTGTTTTTGATTGTTAATATGATTTTTTATATCTGCAATTTGTTCAATCAAAGGCTAAAATTTAACATCAATTGCGAGCAAGGCAGATTTTAGGCCAACTTTTGTGAAGCCAAGACGGTGTCATATGCCTTACAAGCTTGTATTAAGAATTTAAGCATTCAGTGAGTAATTTTTTATAAAAAACTCCGCACGGCACAATTAGAGTCTCACTTCGGCCAAAACTTGTATCACACTTAGTACAGTAACTATCCATTGCGCCAATATTGTCAGAAAAAGCTGAAAAACTAGATAAAGTTTGCAGATCGATATCAAACACGTCGGCACAGCACGACTGCTGTATATTTTAATATTCTTCGGTACTCGCCGTCGCCAATGCGTTGAGGTCCGTAACTCTACGCTGCTTCGTCTAATGTTGTCTTGGTCTATGCGTCTGCACCATATAGAAAGACGAGTACGATAAGTGACTTGTAGAACATGATTTGAGTTTGCTGGAAGAGGACTTTACTTTTCAATTGCCTACCTAGTCCGAAGTAGCATTTATATGCAAGAGTGATCCACCGCTACATTTCAGAGGTGAAGTGGCTGTTTTTGCTAACGCTGTTTCACAAATGCACAAAGCCTTTTACAATTTCGAATTGATGGCTGGCAACAGGCTCGCTGACTTCGCTCGATGACAACATGTATTTCGCTTTATCTTAATTTATCATAAAACCTATCTTTGTCGCTTCTTTTCCCAGTTTTGAGTAAGCAGAACTTACGGCTCGGGTGTTCAGATCGAGGGTATCAATGTCAGCAGCGTACGCCACCATCAAACTAATTCATACTCAGTAAAATTACACTTTTTATACCCAGCTGTACTTTACACAGGGTATTATAACTTTGATTGGATAACGGTTGGTTGTACAGGTATAAAGGAATCGAGATATATATGGACTTCTATATATCAAAATCATCAGTATCGAAAAAAAATTTGATTGTAAAGGTATAAAAGAAATCGAGATATATATGGACTTCCATATATCAAATCATCAGTATCGAAAAAAATTTTATTGACCATGTCCGTCCGTCCGTCCGTCCGTTCATCCGTTAACACTACAACGTGAGTAAATATTGAGATATCTTCACCAAATTTGGTACGCGAGTTTATCTGGATCCAGAATAGATTGGTATTGAAACTGAGCGTAATCGGATGATAACCACGCCCACTTTATATATATATATAACATTTTGGAAAACACAGAAAACCTGATTATTTAGTAAATAACACACCTAGAATGTTGAAATTTGACGTGTGGACTGATATTGATAAAAATTTGAAAAAAAAATATTTTAAAATGGGCGTGGCACCACCCACTTGCGATAAAATAAATTTTACAAATATTATTAATCATCAATCAAAAATCGTTAAACTTATCATAACAAAATTCGGCAGATAGGTTGCCTTTCCGTACAGTAAATGCTTTGAAGAAAAATTAACGAAATCGGTTCAGAAACACGCCCACTTCTATAGAAAAGATTTTTAAAAGGGTTGTGGACGAATAAAATAAGCTATATCTTTGCAAAAAGGAGCTTTATATCAATGGTATTTCATTTCCCAAGTTGATTTTTAACAATAAATAGGAAAAACTTCAAATTTAAAAAAATGGGCGTGGCACCGCCCCTTTTTATGATTAAGCAATTTTCTATGTTTCGGGAGCCATAACTCGAAGAAAAATTAACGGATCGTAATAAAATGGGGTACACAAATTTTCCCTAAAGCAGGAAATATTTCTATAAAAAATGGACGAGATCAGTTATAGACCACGCCCACTTTTACATAAAAGATTTTTAAACGGGTCGTAGACGAAAATAATAAGCTATATCTTAGCGAAAAAGAGCTTTGAATCAATAGAATTTTACTTTCTAAATTGAATTATAACATTAAATTGGAAAACACTAAAATTTTTGAAAATGGCTGTGGAACCGGCCCCTTTTTGTCTAAGAAATTTTCAATGTTTCCGGAGCCATAACTCGAAGAAAAATTTACATATCGCAACAAAATTGGGTACACATATTTTCCTTATAGCAGGAAATATTTTTTTAAAATGGATAAGATTGGTTAAGGATCACGCCCAATTTTATATAAATGACTTTAAAAAGGGTCGTAGGCAAAAATAATAAGTTATATCTTAGCGAAAAATAGTTTTTTACCAATCGTATTTTGTGCCATTATAACAAGAATTGGGAAAAAATACAAATTCTGAAAAATGGGCGTGGCACTGCTCCTTTCTTACAATGCATTTCCCAACGTTTCTGGAGCCATAACTCGACGAAAAATTTGGTGCACATTAGGCCGGGTCGATTTGTGGGGAGGCAAAAAAAATCGCCCATTGCCCTGTGAAAATCATATTCTAGGGATCAAAATAAGAAACTTTGCCGAAGGAACCATACCTCTAAAACGAATTCTGATGTCCCCCCCTTTGGGTCGTAGAGGCAAATTTTGAAAAATCCCACTTTGAAATGCCTATGTTTTTTTCTTTGGAGTTTATTTTTCTCTTTAGAAATTTATTTAGTCAGAACATATGTAAATGAAAAAATGAATTTAACTTAGTAATAGAAAAGAAATAAAAAAAAATTATTAGAAATTAGCGTTTTTACAACCCCCTTTTAAAACCAAGGCATCACTGTGATGCATTTGCATGTCGTAAACATAGTTGTGTGGGTTTTTTATTCAACCGTTTTAAAAAATGAAGGTATCACTGTGACACAATTGCAGATCGTAAAATTGCTTGTGTTGTTTTTTTTAAGCCACCACAAGACATAGCAGGTAGAATTGAAATTGTCCCTACCCGAAAGTTCGACCCAAAGGAGTGACATCAGAATTCGTTTTAGAGGTATGGTTCCTTCGGCAAAGTTTCTTAGTTTGATCCCTAGAATACGTTTTTCACAGAGCAATGAGCGATTTTTAAATCGACCCGCCCCAGTAGGGAGCAGGAAATATTTTCAGTAAAAATGGACTAAATCGGTTAAATCGCCTTCTTTTATATAAAAGATTTTGTAAAAGTGTGTAGATGCATGTAATAAGCTTTTCTAGTAAAAGTTGGAAAATTTCGTTAATAACCCTGCCCTTCTTTTTATACTCAGTTGAGCAGAGCTCACAGAGTATATTAACTTTGATTGAATAACGGTTGGTTGTACAGGTATAAAGGAATCGAGATAGATATAGACTTCCATATATCAAAATCATCAGTATCGAAAAAAAATTTGATTGAGCCATGTCCATCCGTCCGTCCGTTAACACGATAACTTGAGTAAATTTTGAGGTATCTTGACGGAATTTGGTATGTAGGTTCCTGGGCACTCATCTCAGATCGCTATTTAAAATGAACGATATCGGACTATAACCACGCCCACTTTTTCGATATCGAAAATTTCGAAAAATCGGAAAAGTCCGATAATTCATTACCAAAGACGGGTAAAGCGATGAAACTTGGTAGATGGGTTGAACTTATGACGCGGAATGGAAAATAAGTAAAATTTTGGACAATGGGCGTGGCACCGCCCACTTTTAAAAGAAGGTAATTTAGAAGTTTTGCAAGCTGTAATTTGGCAGTCGTTGAAGATATCATGATGAAGTTTGGCACGAACGTTACTTGTATTACTATATGTATGTTTAATAAAAATTAGCAAAATCGGAGAACGACCACGCCCACTTTAAAAAATTTTTTTTTAAAGTGAAATTTTTACAATAAATTTAATATCTTTACAGTATATAAGTAAATTATGTCAACATTCAACTCCAGTAATGATATGGTGCAACAAAATACATTTTCAAAATGCCGTAAGTCGAACAAATATTTACCAATCCTGTGGTAGGCGCTTAGATTCTATGACGGTAACTGTTTTCTGTGAAAAAGGGCGAAATCGGTTGAAGCCACGCCCAGTTTTTATACACAGTAAATCGTCTGTCCTTCCGCTCGGCCGTTAACACGATAACTGTAGCAAAAATCGATATATCTTTACTAAACTCAGTTCACATAATTATCTGAACACGCTTTGTATTGGTATAAAAAATGGCCGAAATCCGACTATGACCACGCCCACTTTTTCGATTTCGAAAATTACGAAAAATGAAAAAAAATGCCATTATTCTATACCAAATACGAAAAAAGGGATGAAACATGGTAATTGCATTGGTTTATTGACGCAAAATATAACTTTAGAAAAAAACTTTGTAAAATGGGTGTGACACCTATCATATTAAGTAGAAGAAAATGAAAAAGTTCTGCAGGGCGAAATCGAAAGCCCTTGGAATCATGGCAGGAATACTGTTCGTGGTATTACATATATATTAAATTAGCGGTACCCGACAGATGATGTTCTGGGTCACCCTGGTCCACATTTTGGTCGAAATCTCGAAAACGCCTTCACATATACAACTACCACAACTCCCTTTTAAAATTCTTATTAACACCTTTAATTTGACACCCATATTGTACAAACACATTATAGAGTCACCCCTGGTCCACCTTTATGGCGATATATCGAAAAGGCGTCCACCTATAGAACTAAGGCCCACTCCCTTTTAAAATACTCATTATCATATTTCGTTTGATACTCATAATGTACAAACGCATTCTAGAGTCAACCCTGGTCCACCTTTATAACAATATCCCGAAAAGGCGTCCACCTATAGAACTAAGGCCCACTCCCTTTTAAAATACTCATTAACACCTTTCATTTGATACCCATATCGTATAATTCTAAAGTCACCCCTGGTCCACCTTTATGGCGATATCTCGAAAAGGCGTCCACCTATAGAACTAAGGCCCACTCCCTTTTAAAATACTCATTAACACCTTTCATTTGATACCCATATCGTACAAACAAATTCTAGAGTCACCCCTGGTCCACCTTTATGGCGATATCTCGAAAAGGCGTCCACCCTATAGAACTAAGGCCCACTCCCTTTTAAAATACTCATTAACACCTTTCATTTGATACCCATATCGTACAAACAAATTCTAGAGTCACCCCTGGTCCACCTTTATGGCGATATCTCGAAAAGGCGTCCACCCATAGAACTAAGGCCCACTCCCTTTTAAAATACTCATTAACACCTTTCATTTGATACCCATATCGTACAAACAAATTCTAGAGTCACCCCTGGTCCACCTTTATGGCGATATCTCGAAAAGGCGTCCACCCATAGAACTAAGGCCCACTCCCTTTTAAAATACTCATTAACACCTTTCATTTGATACCCATATCGTACAAACAAATTCTAGAGTCACCCTGGTCCACCTTTATGGCGATATCTCGAAAAGGCGTCCACCTATAGAACTAAGGCCCACTCCCTTTTAAAATACTCATTAACACCTTTCATTTGATACCCATATCGTACAAACAAATTCTAGAGTCACCCCTGGTCCACCTTTATGGCGATATCTCGAAAAGCCGTCCGCCTATAGAACTAAGGCCCACTCCCTTTTAAAATACTAATTAACACCTTTCATTTGATACCCATATCGTACAAACAAATTCTAGAGTCACCACTGGTCCACCTTTATGGCGATATCTCGAAAATGCGTCCACCTATAGAACTGAGGCCAACGCCCTTTTAAAAAACTCATTAACACCTTTCTTTTGATACCCATATCGTACAAAAAAATTCTAGAGTCACCCCTGGTCCACCTTTATGGCGATATCTCGAAAAGGCGTCCTCCTATAGAACTAAGGCCCACCCCTTTTAAAATATTCATTAACACCTTTCATTTGATACCCATATCGTACAAACACATTCTAGAGTCACCCCTGGTCCACCTTTATGGCGATATCTCGAAAAGGCGTCCACCCTATAGAACTAAGGCCCACTCCCTTTTAAAATACTCATTAACACCTTTCATTTGATACCCATATCGTACAAACAAATTCTAGAGTCACCCCTGGTCCACCTTTATGGCGATATCTCAAAAAGGCGTCCACCCATAGAACTAAGGCCCACTCCCTTTTAAAATACTCATTAACACCTTTCATTTGATACCCATATCGTACAAACAAATTCTAGAGTCACCCCTGGTCCACCTTTATGGCGATATCTCGAAAAGGCGTCCACCCTATAGAACTAAGGCCCACTCCCTTTTAAAATACTCATTAACACCTTTCATTTGATACCCATATCGTACAAACAAATTCTAGAGTCACCCCTGGTCCACCTTTATGGCGATATCTCGAAAAGGCGTCCACCCTATAGAACTAAGGCCCACTCCCTTTTAAAATACTCATTAACACCTTTCATTTGATACCCATATCATACAAACAAATTCTAGAGTCACCCCTGGTCCACCTTTATGGCGATATCTCGAAAATGCGTCTACCTATAGAACTAAGGTCCACTCCCTTTTAAAATACTCATTAACACCTTTCATTTGGTACCCATATCGTACAAACAAATTCTAGTGTGACCCCTGGTCCACCTTTATGGCGATATCTCGAAAAGGCGAACTAAGGCCCACTCCCTTTTAAAATACTCATTAACACCTTTCGGTTTGATACCCATATCGTACAAACAAATTCTAGAGTCACCCCTGGTCCACCTTTATGGCAATATCTCGAAAAGCCGTCCGCCTATAGAACTAAGGCCCACTCCCTTTTAAAATACTAATTAACACCTTTCATTTGATACCCATATCATACAAACAAATTCTAGAGTCACCACTGGTCCATCTTTATGGCGATATCTCGAAAATGCGTCCACCTATAGAACTGAGGCCAACGCCCTTTTAAAAAACTCATTAACACCTTTCTTTTGATACTCATATCGTACAAAAAAAATTCTAGAGTCACCCCTGGTCCACCTTTATGGCGATATCTCGAAAAGGCGTCCTCCTATAGAACTAAGGCCCACGCCCTTTTAAAATATTCATTAACACCTTTCATTTGATACCCATATCGTGCAAACAAATTCTAGAGTCACCCCTGGTCCACCTTTACGGCAATATCTCGAAAAGGCGTCCACCCATAGAACTAAGGCCCACTACCTTTTAAAATACTCATTAACACCTTTCATTTGATACCCATATCATACAAACAAATTCTAGAGTCACCCCTGGTCCACCTTTATGGCGATATCTCGAAAAGGCGTCCACCCATAGAACTAAGGCCCACTCCCTTTTAAAATACTCATTAACACCTTTCATTTGATACCCATATCATACAAACAAATTCTAGAGTCACCCCTGGTCCACCTTTATGGCGATATCTCGAAAAGGCGTCCACCTATAAAACTAAGGCCCAATCCCTTTTAAAATACTCATTAACACCTTTGCATTTGATACCCATATCGTACAAACAAATTCTAGAGTCACCCCTGGTCCATCTTTATGGCGATATCTCGAAAAGGCGTCCACCCATAGAACTAAGGCCCACTCCCTTTTAAAATACTCATTAACACCTTTCATTTGATACCCATATCGTACAAACAAATTCTAGAGTCACCCCTGGTCCACCTTCATGGCAATATCTCGAAAAGGCGTTCCACCCATAGAACTAAGGCCCACTCCCTTTTAAAACACTCATTAACACCTTTCGTTTGACACCCATATTGTACGAAACGCATTCTAGAGTCACCCCTGGTCCACCTTTATAACGATATCCGAAAAGGCCTCCACCTATAGAGCTAAGGCTCACTCCCTTTTAAAATACTCATTAACACCTTTCATTTGATACCCATGTCGTACAAACAAATTCTAGAGTCACCCCTGGTCCACCTTTATGGCGATATCTCGAAAATGCGTCCACCTATAGAACTAAGGCCCACTCCCTTTTAAAATACTCATTAACACCTTTCATTTGATACCCATATCGTACAAACAAATTCTAGTGTGACCCCTGGTCCACCTTTATGGCGATATCTCGAAAAGGCGTCCACCTATAGAACTAAGGCCCAATCCCTTTTAAAATACTAATTAGCACCTTTCATTTGATACCCATATCATACAAACAAATTCTAGAGTCACCACTGGTCCACCTTTATGGCGATATCTCGAAAATGCGTCCACCTATAGAACTGAGGCCAACGCCCTTTTAAAAAACTCACTAACACCTTTCTTTTGATACCCATATCGTACAAAAAAATTCTAGAGTCACCCCTGGTCCACCTTTATGGCGATATCTCGAAAAGGCGTCCTCCTATAGAACTAAGGCCCACGCCCTTTTAAAATAATCATTAACACCTTTCATTTGATAGCCATATCGTACAAACAACACATACCAGGGTTACCCTAGGTTCATTTTCCTACATGGTGATTTTCCCTTATTTTGTCTCCATAGCTCTCAACTGAGTATGTAATGTTCGGTTACACCCGAACTTAGCCTTCCTTACTTGTTGTTGTATACAAACTTCGGCAGTTGTC
>JARSSU010041216.1:0-36400 GCA_029619165.1 Eurosta solidaginis
CTACTAACTGGGAGATACGGAGATAGCCGATTTCATGTAGCGGCACAACATCCGCATTGCTGGCCGCGATTCAGAGACTAAACTCACAGCAAGATCTCGTCATTGTGTCAGTACCTGCTCTGGTTATAATGTCCACAGGATGACCGCGAGAGCGTAATGGAGGCGGGCCTCGCGTTTATTATACACCACATCTGTGCAATATTATATATTTGATCCTGCATCGACGCAGGGACAATGTCTAGAACGTCAAGGCCTATCTGTCCGGTCAGGCGATGCAAATCTATAAATCATCAGCATCTACATCCCTCCTGTCACCTGTTGCCCCAGTGGATACCGCCCTAATATCGAGCCTTACTCACTGGCAACATCGCATTATCTTAGGCGATTTCAATGCCCATCACGACTATGGCATTCAAACTTGCGGGCGGACAGTAGGGGGTGAGAGTGTTGGCGGATCAAATAGAACGAACGACGTTCTGCACAATAAACGGAGAACACACACGTATGGTAGGAAGCTGTCACAGCTCGCCAGATATCTCAATCGTGAGCGCAGAACTCGTAAACTGCGTCAACTGGCAGCCGATGGTAACATTGGCATCCGACCACCTGCCATATACTATTTTCGTTCGAGCGTACCACGACTACATCGTCACCGAAAAACGCACTTTCATAAAACTTCAAAAAAGGAAAGTGGGAAGATATAAATCTGCAACAGACAGCCGCTTTGCTGCCCTCCCTATCCCGACTGATGCCCGCCAAGGGGAGCGTGCCTTCCGTAAGGTCATTGAATCCGCTCGGCACGTTTCATTCCGCGGGAGAAATTCCGAAATCCGCCCCACTTCCGGCGGAGGCCGCGAGCTTAGCGAGAGAACTCGACCTTATAAGACACCTGATCCAGGCGAAACCCCAAATAAGGGATATAAACCAACGCATCAGATGCTTATGACGAACACAAGCGGGCGAAATGGGAAGAGCACCTAAGAGGTTGTACCTCTCTACCGGTGTAGGTAAAACTTTGGTCCACCGTAAAGTCCCTATCGAATCCGACTAAGCACAAAGACAAAGTTTCCATCGCTTGGCGATAAGGTGCTGTCGGATGCGAAAAAATGCGCGAGCGCTTTCTGCCGACAATATATAATGCATCCTACGGTCGACAAAGATAGACGGAGAGCCAATAGACACGCACATAACACAAACTCAGCGCGTCACCAATTACCATCACCGTAGAGAGGTTGAGGACGCCATTGGTCGCGCTAAACCATCCAAAGCAGTGGGCCCAGACGCCATAGCCATGCCGATGCTTAAAAACCTAGGGAAAGAGGGTTTCAAATATTTAGCGCATGTCTTCAACCTGTCTCTTTCCACCTTTGTCATCATACCCGAGAAATGGAAAATGGCCAAGGTGGTCCCGCTACTAAAGCCTGGGAAACCAGCTAACGTAGGTGGAGTCATATTCGTCCGATATCTCTCCTATCGCCAGTGGCAAAGACGCTGAAGCCATTTTGCTCCCTTATTTCCAAGCACATTTGCAGCTAGCCCTCATCAGCATGGCTTCAGAAAACTCCATAGCACTACCTCCGCGCTAAATGTCATTAGCACCCAGATAAATTGCGGTTTGAATCAATATCCACCACTCATAGAACAGTACTCGTAGCGTAGACCTATCAAAAGCTTTTGATACGGTCAACCATGGCTCGTTACTGCAAGACCGGAAGGGTCTTACCCTTCCCCCATGTCTTAAAAGGTGCGACCGCAAATTATCTGGTGGTCGGCAGGCATCGGTGCATTCAGAAACGAAACATCAAAACAAGGAGAATTAAACAAGGGGTGCCACAGGGTGGTGTCCTATCCCCGCTTTTGTTTAATTTTCTACATATCTAAGCTACCTTCACCACCGGAAGGAGTCACAATCGTTTCCTACGCGATGGACTGCACAATAATGGCCACAGGCCCAGGCCCAGAGATCGATGAGCTATGCAATATGCATCCCTGATCTCTCCAGTTTTCGCCTCGCGAAACTGGCATTGTCACCGACTAAATCTTCCGCGACCTTATTTACAACATGGACGCCCTACAATGTCGACCATATTGAACATCCACGTCGATGGCACTACGCTACCGACTGTCCTACACCCCAAAATCTGGGTTGTGACGTTTGATCAGGATCTACATTTTGGTGCGCACGCACCCGCAATTGTTCCAAGAATTCAGAGCCGTAATTAAAAATCCTCAAATCCCTTGCTGGCAGTACCTGGGGAAAAGATAAAGAAACGCTCTTGACCACCGAGCCAGCCGATTACGTGCTACGCGTCACCCATATGGTCGCCAAGCCATAAAACCACCCACTGGAAGAAACTACAGGCCTGCCAAAATACTGCTCTCAGAATCGCCACGGGCTGTCTTCTTATGTCCCCAGAACACCATCTGCATAATGAGGCGAGAATACTCCCCATCAGGGAGAGAAATGTGATGCTGACCAAACAGTTTCTGTGAATACCCAGAAACCTGGGCATCCCAACAGACATCTGATTGACGAACCAGCACCGCCTAGGGGCCTAAGGAGTCATCTCCGTAAGCATTTTGAGGAAATACGGCACCTGAGAACCCAGCCGTATGAAGCGGAAAAAACACAAGCAGGTCCTTGGTGAACTCCATAGACAGGCGTCGGACCTTTATGTCGGGAATTGCCCGGTGAATCCAGTACTTGAAGAAAAATATCCATAACTCGCAGAAGAGGAACGCATACTCCCCAGGGAAACGCGTGTCACTCTTGCTCAACTTCGTTCTGGATACTGTAACAGGTTAAGCTCTTACCTATCCAGAATCACCCCAACATACAAATGTATGCCCCGCTTGCATGTGTCCCCACATGACACCAACCATCTCTTTATTGTAATGTGGAACCAACGCCTCTAACACCCCTTTCCTTATGGTCCACCCCTGTTGAAACGGCAAGTTTCCTTGGACTCCCGTTAGAGGATATTGATGACAATTTATGATCGGTCGCGGCTATTAGGTGGGGCGAGCATTGCTACAACAACAACAACAACGGAGAGAGCTGTTGGCATTGGTAGAGTGCATTAACATTTTCACAAATACCTTTACGGCCAGCGATTCCGCGTCAGGACAGATCACGCAGCGTTGAAATTGCTTCTGCAGTTCCGTAATCCAGAAGGACAATTGGCGCGGTGGATCGAGCGGCGACAAAGCTATGACTTTTCCATTGAGCATCGGAAAGGTAGTACCCATGGGAATGCCGATGCAATGTCTGAAGACCATGTAGTTTGGAATGCAAGCACTGTTCAAAGGCCGAGGCTAAAGAAGACATTATAGATGTCCGGCTATAACTATAACGTGTGCGGATGAATGGGACAAGGAAGAACTAAGGAAGTGTCAGCTAGAAGATACAAGATACTGTCACATGTTATGCAAGGGCTCGAACGAAACGAAAGACCAAATAGAGAGATGTCAGAAGAGAGTCCCATTGCGAAGCCATATTGGGCACAGTGGAACAGTTTAGAATTGATATCCGGTTGCTTGCATCGAGTATGGGAGAGTGAGGATGGTCAATGCAAGAAGAAACTGATAGTTTGTTCCCAGAAAAAGGATTCCTGACGTGCTCAGCGAGTTACATAATGGTCCAAGGCGGAGGTCATCTTGGAATCACGAAGACGCTCGAGAAATTAAACAGAGATTCTATTGGGTTGGTTGCCGTCAGTCGGTCACTGAGTGGATTGCGAACTGCGAGGTTTGCAGCAGAGCGAAAGGGCCCAAACCCGAAAGTCATGGCCAGATGAAGCAATATAACTCAGGTGCGCCATTTGAAAGGATCGCTTGGATCGCAGTCAGTAGCATAAACAGTAGCAGAAGTGTTTATAAACAATTGGGTTGCAAGGTATGGGTGTACCAATAGAGTTACATACTGACCAAGCAGGAATTTCGAATCAGCTGTGTTCCAGGAAATGTGTAAATCATTGGGCATTCGAAAAACACGGACACTGCATTGCATCCTCAGTCCGATGGTATGGTGGAAACGTTTCAATAGAACCTTGGAGGAGCATTTAAGGAAAGTAGTAGACAAGTACCATAAGGATGGGATACCCGCATACCATTATTCTTGATGGCTTACCGATCAGCAGTGCATGAGACAACGGGCCAAACCCCTGCAAAGTAATTTTTGGCAATGACCTTCGACTGCCAGCTGATTTGAAGTTTGGAATAGATGCCGATGCGGAGAGAAATGTCAAGAAATCCACTGGTGTCTTGAAAGAAGAGCTGAGAGAGATACACGATCTTGTAAGACAACGAGCAAAGATTATGAGTGACAAGATGAAAGCCCGATATTAGCAACACTAAGGGGTACTGTCATTCCTAAGCCGATGCTAACAGTGATATCATGCACATCCATAAATCATTCATTATGTACACATATGTACGTACACGCAGCGGAGAAGCAACGCACAAACACATGCATATATCTTATCTGAGGTGCTCACAAGAGAGGGCAATAATTTGTGCAAGTATTACTCACGCGCATATGAGAAGCTATAAACGTAGTTGTGACTGGTGATTTTGTAGCTGATAACTAACTAGTAAGTTTTGGAATGGAAAAGCCTAGAAGTATGCAACGAGAAATCAAAAAGTATAAAAGGCCGCGACAGTAGAGGCGCGAGAGTTTAGTTTCATTTAAGCTATCAATCAGTTTGAGTTAAGCAAGCTATCAGTAAGCAAAGTATAAGTGTTATTGTGAAGTACTTTAATAAAGGCCATTTTTGCATTATTGAAGATTGGAGTTATTTATTCAACAGTTTAGTGATTCGAACTTAGCAGAAGGTTGCAAATAAGAGGATTTGCAGTAAATTCGTTACAATATAAACAAATTCAAGTAAAATTAACATTTTGATAAACTTAATTAGTCAAATATTGTAACGCATTTAACTCACAGTGAAAACCAAATATTCTTATGAAATTTGAGTAAATCGGACCTAGGATATCATAGTTAACATCATTTAGTGGATAGGGCTTATCTTACATGCCTGGCGTTCCAGGTTCTGTGCTCAAAATGGACTGGTTGCATCGGGACTTCATATTTACAAAACCTGCTTTTAGTGATAACTTTTGAATTGGAAATAATATTTATCCTCCGACTTCGAACTATCGATATTTTTACATTTTTCCCATAATTTTTGAAGGCATTTCTACAGTTGTAGGCCAAACTAAAATTTACCCAATTTTTGGCCCGTTTTTCGTTAAGCTGGCACATTTTTTGTTCTGGCCGCCGCTTCAGGTGGCGCAAGGGATTTATCTGTGATTGTTGCCAGCACAAATTTGAGATAAATCCGTCGTGACCAGTGCACGGACTTTACCACTTTATTGGTAGATCTACCAACTTTTTGACCCATTTTCATTTCTACCACTTCTACCACGAAAGCCCAAAAATCTACCAATATTTCAATATATTCGCATTGAAACCAAATACTGCAATCATTAGGAAAACGTATTTAATTGCCGAGCACACCCAAATAACATAAAGAGGTGACACTAACCAATTTTGAAAAATTTGTGCACAAATTCAAACAAGAAATAAATGTGTAGTAAATGAGCACGCAAATATTTTCCTGCGCTATTATCATCAGTTTTTTGTGATTAATTTTGAACGAAAATAAAAAAATTGTTTAGTAAACGATAAAATGCCAAAGTCGGTACAGGAAAAAGCAAGTATCATATTATTATTATTATTACTTGGTCTGGAAGCACTGCGACCTTTGTGCAGATCTATTGTGCATGACCTTTCAGCCTAATTTTGTATCTGGAGGCTTTTGATGTATCTAAGTACCTCTTCAGGCTTTTTACTCCATATCACATAGGGATTAAGAGTCACACCACCTAGATGGGAGAGTCTCTGCCTAGCCAGAGCGACGCATTCGCAGAGAATGTGAACCGGCGTTTCATCCTCCAGCTCACAGAAACGACAAATTTGGGTATCGGATAGATTTAACTTACTTAGGTGATATCGTAGACCACAGTGTCCCGTATAGTACCCAGTGAGAGTTCTTAGGTCCTCCCTGCTTAGATTAATGAGTTTGGCTGATACTTTCGTTGCCGGAAGTATAAACAGTTTGGCCTGTCTTTGCCCTGGGCAGTCAATCCAGTGACGTCTGAATTGTTTAGTTTCCCAGTTACTTATAGTTTCCCTGGTGTGTGCTTTTGTAAGTCCACAAAAGGGCTCTGGACCATAGAATGCTGCTATAGCACCCTGCTTTGCTAGGTAATCTGCATGTTCATTACCTTCATGTCCCTGATGTCCGGGAACCCATCCTAACAAAACCTTGTTTTTGGCTCCCAGGTCATTAAGGATTTCAGTGCAGTCATCCACTAGCTTAGATGTAACTGTGTAGGATTGCAAGGCACGCAGGGCCGCCTGGCTGTCCGACATAATGTAGATGCTCTTCGATGTTGAGCCTCTCCGCTGACATTCTCTACCACATACTTCTATTGCATGGATTTCTGCCTGAAATATGGTGGGGTAGCATCCCATTGGTATCGATTTCTAGAAGTATCATATAGGCAAATTTACATATATTTTTTTTGTTTTGTTTGCATGTTTTTTTAAAAGTTTTATTTCCGTGAAATGTGCTTTATTTGTTTTACAAAAATTATGAAATTTTGTACAAATATAAACTGTAGCTATTGTTTTCTTAAAAAAAAATCGACCAACTTCTACCATTTTTCGTCTAGCAACATTCTCTTTTAAAAGTCCGCGCACTGCTCGTGAGAGCGCAAAAATGAGAGCGTGAACAAATGTTTCATCAAATGTATCAAGTCATCTTTGGTGGTGATGTTACTGGAATTTATAAGCTTGTGTTAAAGTTATGATAAATTAATATTATAGTGAAGTGTGAAAAATAATTTAGAAGTAATTTTCCTGAAAACTTAAGGTAATTCTATACGACAGCATGACACTGCTAATACGCGTCAAAAAATAAGAGAGAGGTGTCAAAAGACGTGTATTGACCTCGACAACAATAATCCGAAGGCGGAAAAGAAAAATTTTAACTCGTTCAAAAGATATTAACAAAAACCGAAAAATACCCGCGGGTTCCTTCGAAACCGGGGATGGTTTCCATAGTATTTTTGCGCAGGACACCTTTCTCCGTTCGCCCCCTTCGGCCGCACTTTAAAAAAATTACCGTGGGTGGGTCCAACACCGGTTTGGAGACCGAAACTATATCCGCGCAAAACACTTATGTTCACAATTTTTTGTGGGTATAGCAAAAACATCAAAATTACAACAACCACATGAAAATTTTCAATTTGTTTTGCAAATATCTCTTGACAGACCCAAAATTTTAAACTTCCGCTTTCGGCCTCGCGATCCTGGATCCAAAACGCGTCTTTTGATATCCGTCTAGATATTTTTGGACGTGTATTAAGAGTGTCATGCTGTCGTGTAGAATTACCAAATTTAACGATAATTATTTCATTTAGTAGTTGGATCAACTAGCCGTTTATAGAACAAAATTTGTATCACTCCACTGGCGGAAACATGTTTGCAACGTACCTATCACAAAAAAAAGTGCTCGCTGAAAGCGACCATTCTTTCCAACATCATATAAGCCAACCTTACATTTAAGTGCGTTTTCTATAAACCATTTTACGTTACAAATCGAATGCCACAACATATTCTTACTCTGTATCTTTCATTCCCAATTGTTTCGTCTGAATGCTCTGTCTCCGACTGTTATATTTCTTTTTTAGACGATCCTAGCTTTAAAAAGGCCTCTTCTTCCCCTAATGATTTTTCCTATTCGCTCAATCTATATGGGTAGTTAAGTATAAACGTAGATCCAAACTTGTAGGAAAGACTAATTTACAATACTTACATCTATAAACATTTTTACCGCGATGAGTACGTAAATGCTGCACCACTTCACTTTTTGAAGCAAAACGTGTGTTCGCAATATTTGCATTTTAATGGTTTTTCACTCGGATGGGAGCGCATATGACGGCGTAGATATGAGGGTCGAGCAAAGCTATTTAAATAGTAACATAATGAAAGGCTGAAGTACGGTTTGATAAGGACGTTGCCTTATGAGAACTTACCACTTTTCACAGAAGTCACATTTATGCGTCTTTCCATTATTATGAATTAGTTTATGTTCTCTCATATCTTTTTTGTTAAATTTTTTCCCACAAATGTCGCAGGGGTGTAGTTTGAACCTTTCATGACTTATTTTGTGTGCGAGCAAAGTTTCTTTGCAAGTGAATTTTTCCTGACAACAGGGACATTGGTAGGTCTTGCTGCGTATGATATATGTATATATGTACATAGATAATAAATAAGAAAAAAACAAGTAAAGGTGTCTAAGTTCGGGTGTAACCGAACATTATATACTCAGCGTGAGCTTCAATTGTACATTTCATTTCAGATAAATTACTTTTCTACATAACACGTGGCACCGCCCGTTTAAAAAAAGTTCTCCCCATTTCCTCTTACATTAAAACAGTCGATCATACATGTCCATATGTCCCTGATGATGACTTCAGATTGAAGTCGAAATATCGACCAAAATTAAAATTTATGAATATAAAACAAACCAAAAGGAAGTTTTATTCATTAACCGCGGCCTTTCAGCTCAACTAATCTAATTAATTTAAAACTTAATAAGTGAAATATGATTGATTCAAAACTATTTTTTGCTAAGTTATAACTTATTATTCTAGTCTACGACCATTTTAAACTTGTTTTATATCTTAGTTGCCGTGGTCTTTGACCGATCACGTCTATTTTTACTACAAATATTTCCTGCTATAAGGAAAATATGTGTACAAATTTCATTACGATATGTACATTTTCTGCAAGTTATGGCTCCCGAAACATGGAAAATTGCTTAGTCATAAAAGGGGCGGTGCCATGCCCATTTTTTTAAATTTGAAATTTTTCCTATTTAATGTTATAAATCCACTTGGGAAACAAAATACCATTGATATAAAGCTCTTTTTTTCAAAGATATAGCTTATTATTTTCGTCCACGACCCTTTTAAAAATCTTTTATATAAAAGTGGGCGTAGTCCTTAACCGATTTCGTTAATTTTTCTTCAAAGAATTCCTTATAGTAAAGGCAACCTCTCTGCCGAATTTTGTTACGATAGATTTAACGGTTTTTGATTTATGACTAATAATATTTGTAAAATTGATTTTATCACAAGTGGGCGGTGCACGCCCATTTTAAAATATATTTCCAATTTTTTTCAAGAGTCTCAATATCAGTCCAGATGTCAAATTTCAACATTCTAGGCGTATTATTTACTAAATTATCAGGTTTTGTGTTTTCCAAAATGTTATATATATAAAAAGTGGACGTGGTTATCATCCGATTTCGCTCATTTTCATACCAATCTGTTCTGGGTCCATATAAGCTAGTGTACCTAATTTGGTGAAGATATCTCAATATTTACTCAGTTATCGTGTTAAAGGACAGACGGACGGACATGGCTCAATCAAATTTTTTTCGATACGTATGATTTTGATATATGGAAGTCTATATCTCGATTCCTTTATACCTGTAAAACCAACCGTTATCCAATCAAAGTTAATATACTCTGTGTGCAAAGCACGCTGAGTATAATTATTATTTCGATTCATACATATATCGTCACCTTAATTCAGAAAGGCCCTTACCAGGAAACTTGAAAAATTAATAATTTTTACATTCACTGCGAGTATATAAGGGTTTTATAAAGGAAGCATCAATCAGTTAATATTTGTGCTAACACTTTCAAATCATAAGTAAAGATGCATTTAAATAAATCATCCTAAAACTAGTTCTAAAAAGTGGCGGTAGGGGTCTCCGTCAATTTGAAAAAAAATATCTACCCGAAGATTACACTGGGACAAAATAAAAAAGAATTAATATCTTTTCTGAACTAGTGCAAATAAAACAATTTATTTCACCTTACAGCTCGACGTTTCGCCAAATTTCCTTTGCTTCTTCTGGGAGCAATTCTGTATTTATTAACAATAAAAACACAAAAACAACAACATTAATTTGGAATTATCATAATTACACATATTAACATTTAACATTGATTTATATGTTTTCAAAATTTCACTTACATTTGAATTACGGCATTAAATTAAAGAATAAAACATAATTTACAAGACCAAAGGTTAAAAAATATAGAAGATTAAAAATAAAAAATAAAACGATACCATCTACTGTGGTACACTTGTCATACTAAAAGTAAAATGTTATAAACATAATATATAAGTGGCAGCGATACCATCTGTGTCCTCTTCTTATTCATAGTCTTTTCCCTATTTTGCAAAATTCGTAGGCTTTCCAAGTTGTATCGTTTTTTCTCTCTAGCTTCTTTGTCTATTATTTTCGTGTTTTCGAAGTCAGCGACGTGGTTGTGTGTTATTACGTGTTGTGAGAGAGCTGTATTTTGTTTTTTGCTTCCTAATATCAGCTTCATGTTCGGCTAATCGTGTACCCAAAGCGCGCTTAGTTGTTCCTATATAACTTTGTTGCATTTTTCTTCGTTATTCCCTTTGCATTCTATTTTTAAACCACATTGCTTTGTTGTTCTCTGTTTATAGGGGTTTTTGTTTTTGTAAAGCATCTTGATAATAGGGGGACTCATGTAACCGTATAAATGCTTGATAAAGTGTGTAAACATATGATTTAACCAGTTTACGCAAGAGCTGTCAAAATTTTGTATGAAAAATCATTTACACAATTTGTATAAATTTACGCGCACATTTCATTGTGTAAACGCGGTAACTCAAGGAATGCAACCTTGCAGACATTACAGACGGCATTTCATCAAAAATCTCCACAACATCAGCAAGTAAAGGCGGTTTAATTTTGATTTTTCACTTAGTCTTGGCATTTTTAATTTGTATAACAATCAAAAATGTTGTTCGGCAATAATACAGCTGATAAACAATCAAGTTTATCAAGAGTATTACTAGGTGCGTTCATATAACAGCGTGTGTAAATGGATATAATTTTACACCTTATAAGTTTATATGCTATCATGAGTCCCCCTAATGTGTGGTTGGATTTGTAAGCTATTTTGATGTTATGTTGTTTAATTACGTCTTGTGTTAAATTTTCTGTTAGCCTGGGAATATGAGTGACACTGTGATATTGTTTTGTTTCATTGTTTGTTGTTGTTGCTAGTGATTGGTTTTGTTGAATTTGATTCAATTTTTGTTCTATAAGGTCAGATATAAGGTAGTCAGATAATTATTTCTTTTAAGCGTTTATTAGGCGCCCAGGCGCTGTTGGCTTAGAGTACCAGTCTAATATTAAGTAATTGTTTGTTTTATGTATGCGGGCATCTAGAAAAGGTATGCTGTTGTTTTTTTCCATTTCCATCTTGAATTGTAGTCTTTTATGTTATTGGTTCAGCGTTTTAAGTATGATATTTGCATCATCTCTTTGGATAATCACAAATATGTCGTCCACATACTTTACAGTGAACTTAATGCCTTTCTGCTGCTTTTTGAGCTCCGAGTATGTGCTATTTAAAAGATCATCCATTATTATATCCATCGTGGGGGAAAGGGGGTTACCCATCGGCATTCCAAAAGACTGACTGTATATCGTCGTTTTATATAAGACAGATTACACTCAAAAGATTGACGAAGTACTAGGCGACAAGAACACATACAAAGTTATTCGAGTCGATCCAATAAATACATTACAAAGGAAAAACAACAATATTGTTGATGAGCTTTATAAAGGAAAATACATAACACAAAGAGAGAAGCAACAATTATCCAGCTCAGCGGCAACCGCTCCAAGACTGTACGGGCTACCGAAAATACATAAACCCGATTTTCCCTTGCGTCCTATAGCGTCTTCCATTAATGTCCCATGCTACAACTTATCCAAACATGTAGGAAAAATCTTAAAAACTTTAATTTCAGAGGAGTACAACATCAAAAATGTATTTGAATTAAAAGAGAGATTGAAAGATACGATCATTAGCCATGAAGATATTTTGGTATCCGTTGATGTTATCTCCCTCTTTACCAACATTCCGACGAACCTAGCTATAAAGATAATCATGAAAAAATGGGACAAGATTCAAAACAATACCAACATACCGAGGAATAAATTTCAAAGTATCTTAGAGTTTTGCTTAAAGGACAACAATTATTTTATATGCAACAATAATATATACAGTCAGTGTTTTGGAATGCCGATGGATAACCCCTTTTCCCCTACGATCGCGGATATAATAATGGATGATCTTTTAAATAGCACATACTCGGAGCTCAAAAAGCAGCAGAAAGGCATTAAGTTCATTGTAAAGTATGTGGACGACATGTTTGCCATTATCCAAAGAGATGATGCAAATATCATACTTAAAACGCTGAACCAATACCATAACAGACTACAATTCAAGATGGAAATGGAAAAAAAAACACAGCATACCTTTTCTAGATACCCGCATACATAAAACAAACAATTACTTAATATTAGACTGGTACTCTAAGCCAACAGCGTCTGGGCGCCTAATAAACTTTTTTTCATCACAACCACGAAAATATAAAATTAACACCGCCAGAAGCCTCATACACAAAATCTTGACTATAAGCCATCAGCAATTTCATGACGACAACATAAAGAAAATACAAATGACGCATAAAAGAAATAATTATCCTGACTACCTTATATCTGACCTTACAGTACAAAAATTACATCAAATTCAACAAAACCAATCACTAGCAACAACAACAAACAATGAAACAAAAACAATATCACAGTGTCACTCATATTCCCAGGCTAACAGAAAATTTAACACAAGACGTAATTAAACAACATAACATCAAAATAGCTTACAAATCCAACCACACATTATCAAGATGCTTTACAAAAACAAAAACCTCTATAAACAGAGAACAACAAAGCAATGTGGTTTACAAAATAGAATGCAAAGGGAATAACGAAGAAAAATGCAACAAAGTTTATATAGGAACAATTAAGCGCGCTTTGGGTACACGATTAGCCGAACATGAAGCTGATATTAGGAAACAAAAACAAAATACAACTCTCTCACAACACGTAATAACACACAACCACGTCGCTGACTTCGAAAACACGAAAATAATAGACAAAGAAGCTAGAGAGAAAAAACGATACACCTTGGAAAGCCTACGAATTTTGCAAAATAGGGAAAAGACTATGAATAAGAAAGAGGACACAGATGGTATCGCTGCCACTTACATATTATGTTTATAACATTTTACTTTTAGTATGACAAGTGTACCACAGTAGATGGTATCGTTTTATTTTTTATTTTTATTCTTCTACATTTTTTAACCTTTGTTCTTGTAAATTATGTTTTATTTCTTTAATTTAATGCCGTAATTCAAATGTAAGTGAAAATTTGAAAACATATAAATCAATGTTAAATGTTAATATGTGTAATTATGATAATTCCAAATTAATGTTGTTGTTTTTGTGTTTTTAAAATAAAAAAAATAAAAATAAATGTAAGGCGCGATAACCTCCGAAGAGATCTAAGGCCGAGCTTCTCTTCCAATTTGCGTCGTGCTCCTCTTGATTTTCCCTACAAATTGGCCGGACGGGACCTACATGTTTTATGCCGACTCCGAACGGCATCTGCAAAGCAGATGAGTTTCACTGAGAGCTTTTCATGGCAGAAATACACCCGGAGTGCTTGCCAAACACTGCCGAGGGGCGACCCCGCTTAGAAAAATTTTCTTCTAATTGAAAAATCTTATTTCTAAAATTTTGATGTTGCTTTGCCCGGGAGTTGAACCCAGGGCATACGGTGTGATAGGCGGAGCACGCTACCCATCACACCACGGTGGCCGCCATTGTGTGTTTTTATTGTTAATAAATACAGAATTGCTCCAGAAGAAGCCAAGGAAATTTGGCGAAACGTCGAGCTGTAAGGTGAAATAAATTGTTTTATTTGCACTAGTTCAGAATAGATCGGAAAAGCTTACCAAAAATATACGAAAATCAATCAAACCGATCGGAAACCAATATATAGAATTAATATCCTTTTTTGAGAAATAGGTACATCGACTCGACAGATAATTCAAAAGCTGCATACTCAGAGTTTAATAGACCCTCAAAATCTAGTAATTAGATGCCTATTGAAGTTGTCAATGATTATTCAATTGTTCTATCAATTAATACTCGATTACCATTACAAAAAAAAAGCAAAATATAATAATGACTTTTTACGAAAAGAATCGTTTTATCATAAATTTGTTTCACTTTTTTAGGCTATTTTGCCGCATTGATGTATATTGGAACAATTTTCTGTCATCCCTTGTCAAATTTGGTGTGGAAACACGACCGGTTTCGCCGTTGTGCCATCTTCAGTGTCATTTTTCGTTCTGATCTGTTGTTGTCGTTGGTCATATATTTATAGTTCTTAGGTTGATCAGCAGGAATTCACAAATTGGATGTTTGTGTGTGTGTGTGTGTTATGTGGTCATACAGAAACGAGGGTAGTTTTCACTAATCAACTTGTTCGGTTCGTTTATTGTTTTGTGTTTATCAGTTGCATCAGTGTTATTATTGTTTTTTGTAAACCAATGTTAAAGATTTAAATATTGTGCCGGAAATAGTGTTTGTTTGTTCGTTTATTATTCTACCGTTAAAAGTTTTCTGTTTGTAGATTTCCATGTTTCTAGTACGTTCAGACGTCAGCCCTTTGCTTGTACATGACGTACCGTGACTGTTTTATTGATGCATGCTTGAGAACATTTATTTTCGGCCATGTGATTCGCAATGTTGGACCATCATACGTTTGACTAGGTTTTTTTTTGTTGGAAGTTTTGAACACTGTCCTAATGTTATATTTTTTGAAAAAGTTTGTTAATTTATATGTTGCTCTTCCAGTATATCGACTGCTTGGTGGAAAATCACCCTATCTCAGCTGCCGTTTAGAAAACGCCCTATCTCAAAAAACGATTGAGTTTGTTCGAAAACACCCTATCTCAGAATTCGGTTGAAGAACGTCCTGTCTCAGAATTTTGTTTATAAATGTCCCAGCTAATGTTAAAATGTATTAAATTCGTGGTCAGATGGTGCATTTTTAGCTCTGAGATAGGGCGTTATTTAAAATATGTCTGAGTTAAGGCGTTTTGGAAACGGCAGCTATTGTCATTCATGTTTTTATATCTTCTATTACTCCAAGCCCTCCTTCACATGCTTCTACTGGTAAGTTTGTCAATATTTATCGTAAGATAGAGATAGTTGATTTCTCTGTCTTTTTGTTGTTGTTGGTGTTGTTGTAGCGATAAGGTTGCTCCCCGAAAGCTTTGGCGAGTGTTATCGATGTTATGGTCCTTTGCCGGATACAGATCCGGTACGCTCCAGTAACACATCCCCATTAAGGTGCTAGCCCGACCATCTCGGGAACGATTTAAATGGCCACGTTAAACATTCAGGCCATCCCTCCCTCCCCACCCCAAGTTCCACGAAGAGCTTGGGGTCGCCAGAGCCTCGTCTGTTAGTGAAACAGGATTCGCCGCGGATAGGTGAGATTGACAATTGGGTTTGGTGAAGCTATATATTGCACTGGCAACCTGAAGGGTTGCGCTACACAGCCCCTTCTATCTGGTATTTTAGTCGCCCTTACGACAGGCATACCTACCTCGGGTATATTCTGACCCCTAACCCGCTGGGGATCTCTCCGTCTTTTTCGGTTTCCATCATGAATTTAATGTTCCCGTGCTGCTAAAACAACAACAACAAGTACTCCAGTATTAACCCTTCGTTATTAGTACTTAAGACGTATAAAATGACAGACCTCATTTGGACTTCAATTCCTGTATGTACTTTTTTCCAGGTATTGCATGAACGCTTCCATAAGAATGGCTGATGTCGGGTTTCCCATGCCAATACCACTTGCTTCTATATTTATTTTATTGTTTAATTGAAAATAGTTTTGACATAAAGTCAGTGGCGTAGTGAGGTTTTCTTGCGCCCGGGGTAAATATTTAGTATATTTTGCAACAGAATCGTAGCTTCGCCTCTGGTGTCACTTGTGGTGTAAGTGTCCTCTACTAATTGTTCTACTACATTCTCTAGGCCATCGACGATAACGCTAATCGCTTGTATTCCGGTGCTTCATCGTGTTTCAGATTCAAATTTGACAATTTTTGTTAAAGCATTTTTTAATAATTCCCATCGTAACGTTGAACGTGAGAAAAAATGATTTGTAATGAATTTAGGGAAATTCCACTTATTTGAAACCTTCTGCTAACGTTGAAATCGCTAAAATGTTGAATAAATCACTCCAATATTCAGTATTGCAAACTGGTCTTTATTTAGGTTACTTTGGGAGAAGTACTTAACAATTATACTTCACAACCAATAGCGCGTTTAAATCAAAACTGATCAGTTAGTACTCAGCTTACGCTGCTTTTATACTCTCTGTTGCCTCGTCCGCATATTTCTCCAAAAGTCTAGACCCTTCACCTTCTAGAACTCTTGTATATCCTGCTTGGTAATTTAGTTATATGCGTGTGTATGTGTGAGTAAGAATTTCGGCTGATGATTACAGGTGTGTGTGTGTGAGATATGTCTTCACTTCGAGCTGCTGGTTATGTGTGTAAATGATGATTGATGTGTTTATGTACACAAGTGTAGCTTGCTTTAATGTGTACATGTACATAAGAGTGGCTGATTTATGTTTTTGTTGTTGCGTGATTATTTACTAACAGCCTAGTGATGTCAACATTCGCCACACTGCCCTCCACCTAAGTCTGATCGTTCCGATGAGACAAATTTTCATATCTAAACGCTGTCAGCCTTTCCAAATTAGCCACTTTCATTTTGTTTCGTGGTTTGCCAATCGTTTGTATGCGGTAAACTACATCGTTGATCCGTTTTACAACTTTGTTTAGGCCTTCCCAATTACACTGAAATTTCTTTAATTAATTGCTTTATCGCATGTGGATTTCATTTTGTCACTCAGAATCTTTGTTCGATGTCTTACAAGATCGTGTATTTCCCTCATCTCTTCTTCCAAGACACCAGGGAATTTCTTGACTTTTCTCTCCACATCGGCATTTATCCCAAACTTCAAATGAGCTGGCAGTCGAAGGTCATTGCCAAAAATTACCTTTGCGGGAGTTTGGCCCGTTGTCTCATGCACTGCCGATCGGTAATTCATCAGGAATAATGATATGTGTGGATCCCACTCTGTATGGAACTTGTCTACTACTTTCCTTAAGTGCTCCTCCAGGGTTTTTTGAATCGTTCTACCATACCATCGGACTGAGGATGCAATGCAGTTGCCTGTGTTTTTCGAATGCCCAATGTCTTACACATTTCTTGAAACACCGCGGATTCAAAATTCCTGCCTTGGTCAGAATGTAACTCCATTGGTACACCATACCTTGCAAACCAATTGTTTGTAAGCACTTCTGCCACTGTTTCCGCTTTTTTATTTGGGATTGGGTATACCTCTGGCCAATTGCTGAAATAATCCATAACCACCAGTACATATTTGTTTCCACGGTTGCTAGTAGGAAATGGACCTGCGACATCCATAGCGATCCTTTCAACTTGCTTCATCTGGCCATGACTTCGGGTTTTGGGCCCTTTCGCTCTGCTGTAAACCTCGCAATTGGCAATCCACTCAGTGACCGACTGACGGCAACCAACCCAATAGAATCTCTGCTTAATTTTATCGAGCGTCTTCGTGATTCCAAGATGACCTCCACTTGAACCATTATGTAGCTCGCTGAGCACCTCAGCAATCCTTTTCTTGGGAACAACTATCAGTTTCTTCTTGCATTGACCATCCCCACTCTCCCATATTCGATGCAAGCAACCGGATATCAATTCTAAACTGTTCCACTGTGCGCAATATGACTTCGCAATAGGACTATCCGCTGACATCTCCTCTCTATTTGGTCTTTCGTTTCGTTCGAGCCCTTGCATAACATGTGACAGATCTGTATCTTCTAGCTGACACTTCCTTAGTTGTTCTATGTCCCATTCGTCCGAACACATTATAGTCATAAGCCGGACATATATGATGTCTTCCTTAGCCTCTCGTAGTCGTGCCTGAAGTTCGAGTTTTGATGATATACGCGCCTCTTGTTCTTCGAGTTGTATTGTTATGCGTGTCTCTTTTTCTTTTAGTTGCTGTTGTTCTTTCACCTGCGATTCCAGTTGGGATGCCATATATGACTTCTGTTCTTCCAGCTGAGATGACATTTGTGACGACATTTCTCAAAATGCGTGCCTCCTGTGCTTCCATCTTGGCTGTTACTGTCGATGTTTGTGCAGATATTGCAGCCAATATCATGTTCAAGTCTGTGCTCGTAACTGTCTGCGATGATTCGTTTTCTCTTGCATTTTTGTTGTTGTCTTGCCTCCATCAGGATGAAAGACATACCCGTCCACATTAATTTCTTCCGACTCCATAACCTCTCGTAGCAGTGCTTGATGTTCGATCTTATTGCCGGTTGTATTCAATCCACGGTTCTTCAACTCCTTTTTCAGTTGCTGGATATTTAATTCGCTTAACTTTGCCATGTCCAAGTTGTATTCGAAATCTTCCGAATTTATTCAACAATTCCTCTTCTGACACCAATTGTACCGAATTTGGGGAAATTCCGCTTATTTGAAAACATTCTGCTAACGTTCGAATCGCTAAAATGTTGAATAAATCACTCCAATATTCAGTATTGCAAACTGATCTTTATTTAGATTACTTTGGGAGTAGTACTTCACAAAATTACTATAGTAAGAACTTCGGCTGATGGTTAGGGGTGTGTGTGAGATATCTCTTCACTTCACGTTTATGTACACAAGTATATCTTGCTTTAATGTGTACATGTACATAAGAGTGTTTTTGTTGCGTGACTATTTACTAACAGCCTAGTGATGTCAACATTCGGCCCAATATATATCATTGCTCCCCTTGCCCTCTCCCCTAACTACGCCACTGCATAAAGTTCACCCTAAGAGCAACTTCGTGATTTGCGTACTTTCACTTTGTCTTTTGTATTATGAGGTATTCTTGAATTAACTATGTACTATGTGTCTGATAGTGGTATTGATAAATACAGATCTTTTATGTCAAACGATGCCAATTTAATGTTCTTTTCCAGCTCAAAGGTATATATTGTCACGGATATTAGCATCACTAAGCTATACCATCACTAAGGCCATGCTAAGCGATATTTACGTCAATAATCAAATCATGTATACACATATATAAGGCAGCTGAGAGATGTCACACACAGATGCATTTACTTATACGCCTATGTGCGCGCGAGAGACTGTAAACTACAAACATTCACATCAATAATTCAATCTTTATGTATCTACATAAACGAATAAATAATTGCGTCTACACATATGTACCATGTACGAATACGAGCAGCGGATAGTTAATGCGCAAACACATGCATATAGCTGAGAAGTTTGAGAGCTCATGGACAATGCTAGTAGATTCTGGAAAAATGCGAACGAGGAAACCAAAGGGTATAAAAGGCAACAGATGTAGAGGCGCTGGAATTCAGTTTGATTTAAGATTTCGATTAAGCGCTATCTAGCGAGCTATAGCAGAATTATTGTGAATAGTAGAGTTTCATTTGAGCTATCAATCAGTTTGGTTATTAAGCTTGCTATTCGTTGCAAAGTATAAGTGTTATTGTGAAGTACTGTAATAAAGGCCATTTTTCAATTATTAAATATTGGAGTTATTTATTCAACAGTTTAGCGATACGAACTTAGCAGAGGGTTGCAAATAAAAGGATTTGCAAGTAAATTCGTTACAATTGGTGTCAGAAGTGGGATTGTTGAATAAATTCCAGAGGACTACAAGGAAATGGCAAAGTTCAGTGAATTGAAGATCCAGCAATTGAAGAAGGAGTTGGAGAGCCGTGGATTGAATACAACCGGCAATAAGATCGAACTTCAAGCACGGCTACGAGAGGTAATGGAGTTGGAAGGAATTGATGTGGACGAGTATGTCTTTTATCCCGATGTGGAAGAGAAGATAGAGACTCCGAATCCATTGGCGAGTGTAGACACTAACGCGATACTAGCAGTGCTGAAGCAAATGTCGTCACAAATATCAACCGATATGTCAACACAGCTCGAAGAGCAGAAGACATATATGGCATCCCAGCTGGAATCACATGAGACACGTATTTCAGAAATGTCGACACAGATTATATCAAAGATGGAAACACAACTGAAAGAGCAAGAGGCGCGTATATCATCAAAACTCGAAACGCGTATAGACGAGAAAATAACGCAGTTTGAAGAAAAATTTGAGGCAGAGGTGGATGCTTTGAGAGGTCGTATACAGGAATTGCAACTTAATCGGCCGGCTGCTTCAGCGAGTAATACGAAGGTAAAAACTCCATCTTTTGACGGCTCTGTTCCTTTCCAGGTGTTCAAGGTACAGTTTGAGAAGACCGCAGCAGTGAACAACTGGAATGCAGAAGATAAAGTTGCTGCACTGTTCGTGGCATTGAAGGGGCCAGCAGCGGAAATCCTACAGACGATTCCCGAAGGAGAGCGGAACAATTATGAAGCATTGATGGCTGCTCTAGAGAGACGATACGGAACTGAGCATAGGAGACAGATATACCAAATGGAGTTGCTGAACCGCTTCCAGAGGCCTGGTGAAACATTGCAAGAGTTTGCGTCGGATATTGAAAGGCTAGCACATTTAGCGAATGCGGATGCATCCGTGGAATACACTGGAAGGGTAAAGATTCAGAGCTTTATAAATGGCATACGAGATGTGGAAACGAAGCGGGCTACATATGCGAATCCAAAACTAACATTTGCTGAAACGGTATCGCATGCTCTGATTCAGGAAACAGCGTCGCTTCTGTGTAAGCCAGTTTTCAAAGCACGCCGTGTGGAAGTAGAAAGGCCAGAGCGGGTAGACACAATTTTGGAAGCACTGAAGGGATCTCAACAGGAGAATGCCGGAGTTATTAAATGTTTCAAGTGCGGCAACCCAGGTCACATTGCACGTCATTGCGATCTTGGTCCTAATAGTTCCAACAATGTGGGTGGCCGTAAACGCAAAGCTGGCGGAAATGAGCAAGAGCGTGTCGAATGTAAAGAACGAAAACTTGCCCCGGCTATTGAATGTCCTGTGATATCTGTGTCGCAGATTGGAAGGAAATCAAGCAGTCTTACCATCAGAGGGAATGTGGATGGTAAAGAGCGTGTACTGACTGTAGATACGGGGGCATCTCATTCCTTGATCCGATCTGATTTGGTCTACAGGAGAGTAAAGTCATTACCTGGAGCAAGGTTGCGTACGGTCACAGGCGAATATAATCAAGTCCAAGGCGAAGTGGTATGTGAGGTATTAATTAGAAAAGTCATGGTTCTACACAAATTCGTTGTGGCGGAGATCGTTGATGAAGTCATATTGGGAGTGGACTTCTTGGTTGACCATGACGTCAGGATCGATATGCGGAGAAAAATGATGCGCTATAAGAATCAGGGCATACCACTTAACTTAAGTTTGGAAAAAGGGTTCAGCAGTAATCGGGTACTGGTGGAAAAGACTCGACAAAGACCACGAAAGTCAAAGGCAAAGGTTGATAGATCGAATGGGCCAAATAAATCAAAATCAAAAGTACCTGCGAGAGAAACACTGGCATTGACAAAACCTAAAAGACGCAGGAAAACGAAGCAACGAATTTCCGAGAAAGAATGCGAGGGTAGTTTCAAGCCGGAGCGCACTACTGTTGTGAAATGTGGGAACGATACCGATTAAGCAAAGCAAATCCGTCCAGCGCAAGCTCTACGAAGTGGTTCATTGACCAAACAACAGAGTGTGAAGGAACGGCCCAGGGTAACGAGTAGTAAGAAGAAACACTGGCATGACAAGGACTTTAATTCGGAAGGTTTCTTGGCGGGAGATTTGGTAATGTTAAACAACCCTCACCGGCGGAAAGGTGTTCCAGCCAAATTTCGGTGCAGTTGGGAAGGCCCGTACAAAGTTGTGAAGAAGATCAGTGATACCATCTACCGCATACAAACCACTGGGAAACCACGGATTATAAGAGTGGTACATTTGGAGATGCTAGCGGCAGTTAGATCGGGAGATTTGTCTGATCGGGACGATCAGACTTAGGTGGAGGGCAGTGTCACGGATATTAGCATCACTAAGCTATACCATCACTAAGGCCATGCTAAGCGATATTTACGTCAATAATCAAATCATGTATACACATATATAAGGCAGCTGAGAGATGTCACACACAGATGCATTTACTTATACGCCTATGTGCGCGCGAGAGACTGTAAACTACAAACATTCACATCAATAATTCAATCTGTATGTATAAACGAATAAATAATTGCGTCTACACATATGTACCATGTACGAATACGAGCAGCGGAGAGTTAATGCGCAAACACATGCATATAGCTGAGAAGTTTGAGAGCTCATGGACAATGCTAGTAGATTCTGGAAAAATGCGAACGAGGAAACCAAAGGGTATAAAAGGCAACAGATGTAGAGGCGCTGGAATTCAGTTTGATTTGAGATTTCGATTAAGCGCTATCTAGCGAGCTATAGCAGAATTATTTTGAATAGTAGAGTTTCATTTGAGCTATCAATCAGTTTGGTTATTAAGCTTGCTATTCGCTGCAAAGTATAAGTGTTATTGTGAAGTACTGTAATAAAGGCCATTTTTCAATTATTCAATATTGGAGTTATTTATTCAACAGTTTAGCGATACGAACTTAGCAGAGGGTTGCAAATAAAAGGATTTGCAAGTAAATTCGTTACAATATCAAGGTTTTCTATTACTTCTGTTATTTTAGTTATTGCATTATGTTAATAGCATTATGCCGATTTAAAATTAATGATGGGTCGCATTGAAGTGTCCGGTTTATGGCTTTGGCAGCGCAATCAGTGGAGGAGCCGAAGATATGATTTGAATAAATGTATTAAAAGAGTTTTGATGACCCTTACATCACCAATTTTATTTATACTCCTTGGAAGATCCTAGTCTTTAGTATTGGTGATTTGTTCGGTGTGCTACTTATCAAAATCATATTGTGACGAATATTCGTATCACTAAGCGATACTACCATCACTAAGCCGATACTAAGCAGTATTTACGTAAACAAATCAATCATATCTACACACGTACATACAAGGCAACGGAGAGATACTCATAAACACATGTAATCATCAGCCGAAGTAGTACTCACATATACACACGCATTTGCCTATGCGAGAGGCTATTAACCACAAATACACACGCATATAGCTGGTAAACAAGTAGAAGATTATAGAGGGAGAAACAACTAGACATTTTTAGAAATATGCGGACAAGGCAACAGAGAGTATAAAAGCAGAGCAAGCTGATTAGTCAGTAATCAGTTTGATTTAAGCACGCTATTGTTTGTGAAGAATAAGTGTTATTGTGAAGTACTTTCAAAGTAGGCTAATAAAGACCATTTTGCATTATTGAATATTGGAGTTATTTATTCAACAGTTTAGCGATTCGAACGTTAGCAGAAGGTTTGGAATAAGAGGAATTTCCCTAAATTCGTTACAATATAAAACGTATTGAGTCTGTACAGACAGTTGTATTATATTTGTGAGTCTTTCAGTTATTACAGTCGTATTGCCTTAGTCCGCCTTCGTTGTTGCAAGGATGACGAAAATCGTTTCAATATACATCAGTTATCCAGTCGGAAAATTAATAAAACAAAATGAACCAAATTAATAGTATTTTACTGGCAAATTGGCGGGAACCTCTTCAGATATATATCGCCGCGCAACATTATTATATTTTTACTCGCAATTGGTAGATAAGAACAGCGAACGAGACTTCGAGACTATCTCAACACCAATTATTTTCGGAATTACTTCGCGACTATTTTGGAACCAATTTGGAACAATTTAAGGATCATTTAAGGATTATTTAAGTATAATTTCGAAAAATCTTCGGAATCACTTCTATGTTGTTTCGGGAAAATTTCACAAAACCGATCTACATATTTAAAAAATCTTATTTATGATGCTATTTGTTTGATATGAGATAGAGGAAGATTTACAGCGATGACAGGACAGGGCAAGGAGAAAGGTGATGAAATGGAAGGGGATAGTTATTGGGAGAGAGCGATGCAGATGGAAGGGATATAATATCGATACAACAACAACAACAACAACATATAATAGGGCGAAGGGGAGGGGATAATCTCAAGAGAGTGAGGTTGGGAGAGAGGGGTAGTGATAGTATTAAATATGGAGAAAGCAAATGGGCGCAATAACAGTAGGAGAGTATTTAGCATGAGCTGTAACTAAATAAAATGGATTTTTTCAAATAAATATTGATAGCTACTTGTTAATAAATGAACTGACACGGAATAACAGAGGCCTGCTATTTACGTTATGATAACAGATTCTCTGAATGCATATTACATATATTCTTACTTTGTAGCTGTCATCGCCAATTGTTGCTCTATTCTAGCCTCTTCTTCCCTTAAGGCTTTCATATTTCGTTCACGGGTATCCGAATCTTCGTTCTTATGCTTAATTGAGTGCAAACGTAGCTCCGAAGCCAGAGGAAAGCCCAACGGACACAACTCACATCTATAAACATTTTTACCCAGATGAGTACGTAAATGTTGCACTTCCTCACTTTTGGAAGGAAAGGTGAACTCGCAGTATTTGCATTTGAATGGTTTTTCACCGGTATGATTTTGAATATGACGTCGAAAACTATGACGATGTATAAAGCTATTTAATCGTGACAAAATGAAAGGTGCAAATAAATTTAGATAAGTACATGTTGGGACGACGTTTATATAATAACTTACCTCATTCCACAAAAAGTCACATTTATACGGCTTTTCAGCATTATGAATTAGTTTATGTCGTGTTAAAGCATATTTTGTTATTAAATCTTTACCACAAATTTCGCATTTGTATGGTTTGTCACCAGTATGGAGGCGCATATGACGTATTTGGTTATATATATTTGCAAAGCTAGTAAAGAGTGATAAAATTGAAAGTGGAAATAAATTGAGATAAGAATTTTAAGTCGCGATTTTTATGATAGCTTACCGCATTTCACAAAAGTCGCATTTAAACGGCTTTTCTTCACTGTGAATTATTTTATGTTATTCAAATCAAATTTTCGTTCAAACCTTTTACCACAAATTTCGCACTCGTATTGTTTAATTCCTTCGTGAGTTGTTTTGGGTCTGGATATATATATTTATATACAGATCAATAAAAACAACAACAAACCTTGAAATAATTTATAATTTTATACATCCAGCGTATTTTAGCAAGAAATTCAAATTTAGGATATTATTATTATTATCATTGTTTACAAATAACATGGCGCAACGATACAAGGTGGCAGCATGGAACAGCTGATTATAAACTTTTTTATTTGATTTGATACATCACTCCGGCGCAGTACGATTTTGACATTTGTCCATCGAATTTACAAAAACAAAGTACATGGAATTTTATTTATGTTTGTAGGTATGTCACCATGCTGCACCTTGTATCATTCCGCTATGCAAATAAATTTATAAACTATTTTTGATTAGGGTGCCTGGTTACTGAGATCATATGGTTGCCTGCAATTAAACATATTGGTATGTAGGCTAAATGTATATTAGGGCCGTTCCATTGGTTTATCGAGCTCTGGCTCTGGCTCAAATCTCATTGGAACGATCTGGATCAACTTTATGAGAGCTGGCAGCACTAATAAAAAACATCTGTTTTGTTGAAAATAAGTAGAAACGTACACAAAATTTTAAGATACTGATAGAATTATTAACATTTAAATAGTTTTGCACGTAAGCAAACTATTTATTTTCCTTACATCATCTTCAAGTTGTTTACTCTGTCATTGTTTTTGCTTTTTAAATATGGCGAAATCTTGTATGTATACACAAATGTACACATATTTAGTTCAGGCTACAATGGCTCAACTATATGGTTCGCTCATCTCACCAGCTGATTTTATTTTTTCATTTCACTGGAGTAGGGATTGTCAGAAGGAGATGGCAAACTTAAAATGAAACCAACGAATTTACAACATTTTCTTACTACATACAAATGCTGCTAAGTTTTATGTTTTCACTCCATTCCATTCGTCTAACACCTACACGGTGATTTTGGCAATGTGAACAAAGGTGTGTTGTTGCTGTAGAGATGAGCCAACCATATAGTTGAGCCATGAGTGCTACCAACTCAAAAGTGGTTAGCTGTCAAAAAATCTACTACAGAAAACGAAACGAACAGAACTGCTATACGGATAAGAAATTGAACCAGATAAATATGAGGATCACAACGTTGTTGTTGCATTTGCATGTTAAATTTCTATCCGTATCTCGCTCAAGTCTCAATGGAATGGAATGTCCGTTTTACTGCAGTCTAAGGCAACACCCATGGGGGTTGATACTTTCGTCAACGGACAATTTGTGTGATGTACACAATAAACACATGTACAAGCATTCGAACATGGCCTACATTCAGTGGCGGATCCAGGGTGGAGCAGGGAAGGGCGAGGGGCCCCCCGCTCTGATCAGGAACTTATGAAAATTATAAAAGTTTGTTTTAATTACATATCAAATTTTTAGCTTTGTGTATGTATAATCTATAAGATCGCCCTAAGTGCCGCCCCCCCTGCCAAGATCTGCAATTTATAAAACTTCGGTTGAAATATTTTATGAAATGAATAGTTTAGCTATATATTCATTTCCAATTTCCATTTGTTTCGCTGTGGGTAAAATCAGCAGAAAACAAGTAAGGACGGGACTGCCGAAGACTTCATACCTTTCATGAATGGGGCTGAACAATAATATTATCCCGTTCGTAATCTCCAAATAATCGGATGTATAAGATAAGAAATATATAGTGAACAGATGTACATACCTAAACGATTTTTAAGATAAATATAAAATAAAAAATAGGTAGGTACTTTGTGTGAGGATGCAAAGTTTCAGGATTTTTGTGGTCTGCATGTAAAAACTATGACTATGAATCACGTATTTCAACAATATATCACGTAAACATAACTATTTGATGAAATTTGTTGAAATTTGAAGCTTCTAGCCGTAAAAAAGGGGAAAAAAATTACAGTTTATATGGGGTATATAATATATATACCACCGATCTCTATGATTTTTTCAGACACCAATATATACTATATACGTAAGCAAACGTTGAAATTTGAAGCTTAGCTGTTAAAATGGGGCAGAAATTGCGCACAGTTTCTTATCTGCACAATCGGTTGTATGAGATATATTCTATGTATATCACCGATCTCAATGATTTTTTCAGACAACAATATATGCTATACACGTAAGCATTTGGTGAAATTTGAAGCTTCTAGCTGTTAAAATGGGGAATGAAATTGCGAAAATATATATATATATACTATATATACCACCATATATATACTATATATACCACCGATCTTTATGATTTTTTCAGACAGCAATATCTGCTATATACGTAAGCATTCGTTGAAATTTGAAGCCTCTAGCTCTTAAAATAGGGCAGTAACTACGAAAAGTTCCTATCTGAACAATCGGTTGTGGGGATATATACTATATATACGACCGATCTCATCAATTTTTTCAGACAACAATATGTGCAATATACGAAAGTATATGGTGAAGTTTGAAGCTTCAATCTGATAAATTGAGGAAGATGTGCCAAAAATCCTCTTTTTCTGAAAAATCGGTTGTATGGAGGATATATGCTATAGTGGTCCGATCCGGTCGGTTCCCACAAATGTCTAATCGGACACCCAAATACACCCGCTCACCAAATTTTATCAAGATATCTCAAAAATTGAGGGACTAGTTTGCATACAAACAGACAGACGGACATGGCTAAATCAACTCAGCTCTTCATCCTGATTATTTCGGTATACTTAATGGCGGGTCTATCTATTTTCCTTTAAAGACTTACAATTTTGGGATTCGTGACGAAATTAATATACCATTTCATTTTCATGAAAGGTATAAAAATGTACCATTCTTGTATTTGAAGAAAGAATTTCGTACTTTTCGCTGAAATTTGGCAGCCTTGGTCACTATTTCATGATCACGGTTGCCACACCACATCTTTTTCTGGACGAAAATTCCTTTTGAAAAAACAAAAGAAGGACCAATATTTTTAAAATGTCACAAAAAATTATTTATATAGGCCTTGGCGAATTTCAGTTCCTACATCGCGTTAATGTGTCACTATTTGGCAGCAGTAATATGTACATTCACGCCAGGAAATCTCCATTATTTTGGGAATTGTGGCACGCTCTGACTTCTACTATACATAATTCTACATAAAGATAAAAAAATAAATAATAATAAAATTAAGTCAACCTATAGTACTTTGGGCAGCTTTTAGTAGTTGATGGAACCTATCTTCCTCCGGTCCGAAATTCGGTTAATGCAGCAGAAATTCTTTGAAAGTCGAGGGCTCGTACTTTATGAACAATCTGGAGAGTTGCTTAAATGTGGATAAACTTTTACTATTTTTCAGCTAAGATAACTAATAAAAATAGGTCTGACTTAGCCTAATTGACATATTTATAATGTTTCAAAACCTGTAAAAGAGCTTTCAATACACGACCCGAAAAAACGGAATAATAAGATATTCTTTCCAACAGGTTGTTTAGGGTTCACATGAAGCGTAAATTTTTCATGAAACATAAACTTTCTCATCAACATCAATAAAAAATTAGGGGTTTTCCCAAAACAAAGTGAACACTTGTTATTTTCATCTTATAATTATTTAACCGGAATTTAGGCTTAACTTATTGCTTTTGCTGGTTCAAGACTGGCGGGGCTATGGTGTAGTGGTAGCGTTCTCCGCCTACCACACCGAGGGTGCTGGGTTCAAGACCCGCGCAAAAGCAACATCAAAATTTAAGAAAAAAATTCATTAAATTACAAAAAAGCATTTCTAAGCGGGGTCGCCGTCGACAGTGGTTTGGCAAACACTCCGAAAAGTTTCTACCATTAAAAACCTTCTCAGTGAAAATTCATCTGCCTTCCAAGTGCCGTTCGCAGTCGGCATAAAAAATTAAATCCCCGTCCCGTATATTTGTAGGAAAAACTAAAAAGGGGCAAGGTGCAAACTTGAAGAGAAGCTCATCCTAAATATTTTCTGAGATAAATCGCGTCAAGTATGTATATATTTCTTTTTATTTGTTTTTTATCACTGTTCAGGCCTGCTTATTCAGTCGTTAATTTGTCAATTTAGAAATGTCTGGCTCCGTCTTAAATGCTGTGATAATTATTTCTTGGTGCTAAAAAATCTGAGAACGTGCGTTAAGTGATCCTATTGCCCTACTATGAAAAAAGATATACACACATAAAAATAAGTCTTTTGTTTCATAGTTTTGATATCGGCTGACACTTCGGCCAAAAAGCCGCCTGAATATGCATTGCAATGTCATATCTTGGAGAAAAATCTATAATTTTGTTAATCGGTCTTGGTTTAAGTATATATTTTAGTGGCGCAAACATATCTATTTTTTTATCACTTTTGCTCTCGCCTCCGTACAAAGAACCAGACTGGAGGAAAAGTGGCCATCAGACCAAACCTTAACAAAAAGCACCAGTTTTGTATAAATGAATCGAAGTGGTAACCGTAGCCGCTATGCCAAAAGTACCGTTCTTCGAATCTGCTGTGAACAGTGTTGTCGTTGAGAATTTTCAAAAAGCGGTCAATAGGGATTTTACTTTTATGCTACACTTCCACAGAGAAGCGGGCAAGACCGCACCAAATTATACATTGAACTGATCCGTTAATGTCAAGCTCTTAGCAATGCACCTTTTAATTGAAATTTTTAACAGATATAAGCTGTAAATAAATTTAAAAGGACTAATAAAAATCTTTCTCTACATTAAAATACCCAAAAAACTATGGTCATATTCACAATCAATGTTATGGACAATCAGACCAATTCTAAATATTCTCGCGGAATTTTGTTCTCGCAGATTTTTTTATTCCCGCGGAAAAATTCCTCCAATTCTGTTCTCCTAGGGAGAACAATAATTGGGGAACAGGAATTTCGAATTTTCGAAGTCAGCTGTTTTGTCAATTGAAATTTCGTTGCACATTTCTTATTTTGTTTAAAAGATTGAAAAGTTTAATTATTGTTGCAAATTTGTTGGAAATTAAGAAATAAAATATAAACAATGCACAGTATTAATTGCATTTCATGTGGTATTCACTGAAATTAGTAATGAATTGGTTCCACAGCAACATCAACAGCGGAACATAAGAAGAAGACGGCCGCATAACACAAATCTGCCGGAGTTGCCTGCTTTCGTTCAGCAAAGCAATTTTCTGGCGGCCAAGTTGAGTTGAATTCCTACTTCTTCATATGCCAAAATCTATTTAAGCCTTATTAAAAAATCCTTGCACAATTTCTGGATGGCTGCATCAAATATGTATACCAAGAGCTCTACCGTTGCTTATGATATACTTTTCGACTTAAAATAACTATTGTGGTTGTTGTTGTTGTTGTATTAACAGTGAGAATATTGGGGTAGAATGTAAATACATATTTTAGCACAAGTTTGTACAAATAAGTGTTCTTTCTTAAAAGAACCAATTTCCTTTAACTATTTTGATGCATTCCCTTTAATTTAACTAGTGAAAAAACTCCTATGAAATGGTAGAGAAATCTCCCTCTCCCTCACATTCATAATACCTACTTTTCTCCCATAACCGGTTTCCGCTTTTTCGAACATTGTTCAGAATAGGAGGAAAGGGAGAAGTGAAAAAACTCACAAGGAATTTTTATTTAGAATACGAGGAATGGGAGAAGGGAAAAAACTCGCACGGAATTTTCGTTTAGAATTGGGCTGAATATGTCAAAAAAGCTGTGACCAAATTTGAAGTATAGGTAACTATATTTCGACTTTGAATACGCACCTTTATTTTTAAGTTATGGATTTCTTATAAATTCGAAAGGATATAATTTCTGAATCATATTTCTATAGATACTTCATAAAATAATCAAGGACATTTTTAATTTTGGTGTTTATGACAGGGTAAAATATTGAGCCCCAAAATAGTTCTAAAAATATTTGAAATAGTTTTCAAAGGAGCAAAATGTTCTAAAAAGGACGAAATCTCTACAAAGCGACACAAGGGCAACACTGTATGTATGTACATATATATTTCAAAAAATCTCTCTTTGATTGCCCGCAAACGTTCATGCAAAACCCCATCTGAGAGATGAATTCTAAAAATTCTTACTGAAAGCTAAAAATTTTGCATGAAAACTCGCGGAAGTTTGGATTGTTGGTGTTATATAGTAATACATATTTTTATAAAAATATCGAAAATAATGAACGTCGAAGCAAAACTTAGTAAAAACTGGAAAAATCTGAGTGATGATGACTTGTGTAAATGAGTGTAGATATGTATGCGTGTTTGTATGAAAATTTTTAAGGTCACTTTATCTTACTTAAAAAGTTTACTTAAATCGCCTCCTCCCAAATCGTGCTGGAATCGCCCCTGCCTACATTCCACGCGGTCGACACCAATAAGCGCAATAGAAGTCGATCGGCCAATAACAAGGCCATTGAAGTAGGTTAATGAAACTGCGACGCAAGCAAAATTTTGAAGACACGCGCTGCCAAATGCAATCTACTGACTAATACTGACTCAGCGAACTGAGCCATGCACTAGGCCCTGGGGAGAGTGCTTGGGCAAAAATAAACAGTGAGGAGATATGAAAGATATTTTCTGTGGCTAAACAGTTGTATAAATAGAATTAAGTTTGAAAAAATTAAAAGGAATGATCACAACAGTGAAACTAAATCGACACATGTTTTTATTTTCTTACATGCAAGCTTTCGGCAACCTCACGGCTGCCTATTGAACGGCAGATCTCTCTGCCTTATACAGAAGACAGACTTAGATAAAATCACACACATCCTGCCACGGGACCACCACATTTGCATCATGTGTTCTGGAGTCAATGCAGTGTAAAAATATGATTGTGGTATTTTCCCGAAATGGTTGTTGTTGTTGTTGTTGTATTAACGATAAAGCCACTCCCCGAAAGTTTTGGGGAGTGTTATCGATGTTGACACTCCTTTGTCGGATATGGATCCGGTACGTTCCGGTAACAAGCACCATTAAGGTACAAGCCCGACTATCACAGAAACAAGGCTACAGCTGTTTCGATTATACATTGTAAATGTGCCACTCACAGGAGAAACGGCTTTTAAGATAATTACAAGGTATAATCGTCCTGATGTCACGTTGTTTAAATTAAAAATTGCTTCTAATGAGTGTTTTCATAGTACAATTAAAAGCAATGAGAACAATCCTACCCTCCAAAGCACGCCCGACCGGCGCGAGGTCGAAGCGTCGAGATCTAAAACAGCTCAGCTACAGAATAAAAATCATCAGCTGAGTACTATACATAACAGATAGAAATTACATAACAGTTATGGTGTTTTCTTTTCTACACGAAAATGTCGCCTTCACGCCAACCCTTCAAAAAGTTGTGTTCTGTTGTAAAATCAGCTTAGCCTCAATGGAGGGTTCATTATCTTTTCTCAACAACCTACCCCTAAAATGGCCCAAAATGCAACATTACTTGCCCTCGCTGCCATTGACGGTGCAGAAAACAGCTCTGTCAATTAGCTGATGAATCACACGAAGCTGAAGCGAATGTTAATATGTACGTATGTGTCGCATCATGCCTCACTCAAAAGCAATTTGCGATCACAGTTGACAGCGAACAACCACATGAACTGCATTTTTTTGTAAAAATGGTTACAATTTTTGTTCTCTTCAAGTCATGCAGGGTGGCACTGAACATTTTAAATGGCTATAATTTCACAAGGCGAAGTGAGAATCTTAAAAATGTTTGCCGCAGAAAGTGGCGACATTTTCATGTAGAAAAGAAATCACCATTAGAAACTATACATATACATACTACATTATTAAATATGTGAACATTTTTGGTGTATTTAATTTTTTTTTACAGTTTTCTTTATGGTAAAAAGTGAATCCGTTATATCGTTAGCTTAATGTGAAAATGTGCTAAGTCACTTTTTACGAATTTTACAGGAGACGAAAAAAAATGAATAATTTTTGAAATAACCTTATTTTTTTCAAAACTGTGAATGAGGATACCTTAGTTGCAATACTTTTGAGCATTGTGAATTCATACAAGTGGCGAATGTTTGATAAAAGTTCACAATAGTAAACAGGTTCGATCACCTGTTCAATCACTGTTCGATTACTAAAATCATTTGCTCAATAGTGTTTTTCAGAAATTTTTGTAAACGATTGTACATTGCAATATTTACATATTGTAACGAATTTACTATAAATCCTCTTATTTGCAACCTTCTGCTAAGTTCGAATCACTAAACTTTTGAATAAATAACACCACTATTCAGTAATGCAAAATGGTCTTTATTAGACTACTTTTAAAATAACACTTCTATTGCTCGACAGATGGCGTGCTTAATCAAAACTGATTATCGCGTCTCTACTGTTGTTGCCTTTTATACTCTCTCATTTCCTCGTTCGCATCTTCTAGGCTTTTCCATTCCAGAACTTACTAGTTAGTTATCAGCTACAAAATCACCAGCCACAACTACGTTTATAGCTTCTCATATGCGCGTGAGTAATACTCGCACAAATTATTGCCCTCTCTTGTGAGCACCTCAGATAAAATATATGCATGTGTTTGTGCGTTGCTTCTCCGCTGCGTGTACGTACATATGTGTAGACATAATGATTGAATTATTGATGTGCATTAAGTCACTGCTTAGCATCGCTTAGAGATGACGTACCCCTTAGTGTTGCTAATATTCGTAACAATATTTTAAAATGCTTGCGTAACTGGCTGCTCACATTTAATCTATTTACTAGATTTTAGAAATTAATATTAAAATGTAGTCTGATTTTCTGTATAGACATTTAAAAGAAAAGCTGATTTGGATTACAAATGGGCGGTTCACGCAATTTCAATTTAATATAGGCGAGCAAATAAACAAACCTTTCTTTAATTCTCTGGCCATTCGCAACAGCCGTTCTCCCTGTCAGCTATTATTTGACAGGTAGGTATGGCAATGGAGAAATAGAAACATTTTTCACTTGTATGAATTCACAATGCTTTTGAAAAAGATAAATAAAAATCATGTATGCTAACCCAGCCACTATTTTATGACTTAGCACAATTTCTGCACGGAAAACAAATTTTTCTCCTGACTTAGCACTTTTTACTCAATATGTTTGCCCATCACTCCTCCCCTTTAATCTTATAACTTTAAACGAGCAACTCTTGTATGTTTGTACGAACGATCTCGGGAACGGCTCAACCGATTTAAATGAAATTTGGCACAGAGATAATTGCCGTCATCCAGTGAGTTTCTCGATCATTGAGAGACTTGAGAAGCAGATGTGATATTTTCGCACACGTGAAATGTGATAGGCAGATGGCACCGCTGTTTTTCATTTAACTCATACGGCGAAAGGCTAAGCAGCGACATCTATTTTTGAAAAAGTAGGTTTATTAAAGGCAGCGTTGCCAAACTAAAGACAAGTAATTAACAAATTATCTGGATCACAAATTGAACCAGACTTCTATCTGGATTTATCTGGTTGAAATCGTTGTTGTTGCATTTACATGCAAAATGATTTATCTGACTCAGGCTTTTGCCACCGGATCATGGCTAATGTGTCACCTTCTAAGACTTTCAACGTAGGTGTTTCCACTCAGAATGTTTCACAAGGATGCCACCTATTCCAAATTTAAAAAAAATTGCATGAGATATGCCGATATGGATATCAACCGAAAGGTATTTCACTTTTACAATAGGGACATTTTTGAGTAAGGTTGCCACCTATTGGAAAAAAAAATTGCATGAGATATGCCGATATGGGTTTCAAACGAAAGGTATTTCACTCCGCATTACAATAGGGACATTTTTGAGTGGGGTTGCCACCTATTCGGAATAAAAAAAAATTGCATGAGATATGGCGATATGGGTACCAAACGAAAGATATTTCACTCTGCATTACAATAGGGACATTTTTGAGTAGGGTTTCAATTTAGGGTTGCCACCTATTGTAAAAAAAAATTGCATGAGATATGCCGATATGGGTTTCAAACGAAAGGTATTTCACTCCGCATTACAATGCGGACATTTTTGAGTAGGGTTGCCATCTATTCGGAATTAAAAAAAATCATGAGATATGGCAATATGGGTATCAAACGAAATGTATTTCACTCCGCATTACAATAGGGACATTTTTGAGTAGGGTTGCCATTTAGGGTTAGGGTAGTTAGACGAAATAGTACTCTACTTACTCATATTCTATTAAAGCTATAAAGAGGAACATTACAGTTAGAAATCATCATAAAAAATCTTACATATGATTCGACTTAAGTTTCTTAATTTCACACACGCTAATAAAATTGAAATGCAATATCAAGGCACCGTGGCAAATTCCAGCAAAATATATATATTTAAATGCATATTTCTGGCAAATATGAAATGAATAATTGCAATTCCTCACAGATTACTATTAGAAAGATTTCTCACCATAGCAAAAAGATATCTCACCATGGTAATTTGCTACCGTTGAACACTAGAGATATGTATATGTTCAATTTGAAAACGACATCTAATCATTTAACTACTTACCAACAGATGGCGCTTAGGGAAGTAAGTTGACATTTAATTAAACTATCTGATAGTTGTCATTCATGAAATATACAAGTTTTTGGAATGTACTAAAATTGTGACACTTTCATTGTGTATAACTAAAAAAATGTTTGAAATTGATAATTCGGCGCATGAAGATACTGGAACTAAATAACTTAGTTCTTGATTTCACTAATTATCATAACAATCCCTTATACTATAGGCTGGAATTACTCATTTCAAATTTTTCTTTCCAGTTCATTTTGCGGTTAGTGTTTGATATGTTTTTGAAATCTATTAATTAAGGAAATCAAATATTGGTAAGTAAAAATATATAATAATATGTACATAATAAATAACAAAAAAAAATGATGACATGTAGAACAAAGTATGTTATACGGCATACTCGAAGATTGCCGAGCAAAGCTCGGTCGCCCAGGTATTGATTGAAATATAACACTAAAACTATATATTTCACAAAAAATTCTATTTATTTGTCAAACTCTTTCTAACGGTTCTGATCTGGACCCTTTTACTCTAATATTTGACTCCAAACTCTCTTTTTGATATATGTATATGAGCGTAAAAAACACAGCAACAAAAACACAGATGAGCCATTTATGGTTTCCTCTTTTCGTCAGTTACTTTATGCCAACGAGAGATGTGAGAATACTTTTGAAATGAGAGTAATTTATTTTCCTGCTATGCGG
>JARSSU010041219.1:0-12500 GCA_029619165.1 Eurosta solidaginis
CTAACAGGACGGATGTATTCCTGTCAACTGATTCGGGTTCTTACGTTTCGTCCGTCAAACAAATTTTGGTAACACTATGCACACATTGTGAGGTTTTTATTGATCGGCCAGTTGAACCTACCTAGCCTTTAAGTTGGTTTTAAACTCTAGTCTATGAGTTTTTGTTTCATTTCTAACTTGACTTTTATTTTGATATATGTTTTAATTTATGATTATTTTTTAATTATTTATGTAATATAATAGCCGTGTTTTTTTTACACGCGTATACGTTTCGTTTGCGCATGAAAAAAACGCCTATCTTCGCTTAGATAATGCTTAGGAGACCCATCTAGCGGCTGTGGTTAAAGAACTAGCTACAGCAACAGGGTGTACCGAAAAGCGGAGACACAACGCTCTGATGGCCATAGGGTATAACATATAGCTGAATCAGTTGCGATGAATTGTGGACACACATAGAATACATAGAATTAGTGTAGAGGGTGAAACAAAGACACATATTTCAGTTACATCTGAGTATAATGCGTATTTCAATTCAATTTCAGAGGTGTATTTAAAGTTTGTCGCTTAGCAGTCCATATCAAGTTTAAGCGTAAACGGATATACGCGTGTTAAAAAACACGGCTAATATTAAATACGTATTATGTGGGTTTTGATTTTTTGGCATAAGATTTATATTTTTTAATTTTTATTACTTAATCTTTAATAATTTCACTTTTATACTTTTGCTTAATTCGTAGTTTTAATTTTAATTTTTACTTTTTAATTTCAATTTAGTCTTTAAATTTTGTTTCTGTCTGGTTTTTAGTCTTTTGTTTTTAGTTTCAAGTGTCTGAGTTTTAGTGTTGATTATTTTTTTGTTAATTTTTTACATTTGGTTCTTCAAATGACAAATCAAAAAATCTGATCTCTTATTTATAATTTTTAATTTTTTTTATACTCTAATTTAAAATTTTATTTTTTAATTTAGTCTTCAAGTTAAGTTTTAAATTTAATCTTTGATTTTGAACTACGACTTTTTAAGTCTCTGACTTTTGTTTGATTATGAATCAAACTTCATGAACTTGTAAATTTTTAATTTAAATTTGAATTTTCAGTCTTTGTTTTAGTTTTTTAGTCAACCAAAGTTGAAGATTTAATGTTTAGAATCAATTCTAAAAGCGGAAATTTGAGTTTTGACACATTTATATTATTGACTAATTTTTGGTTTTTTTGAATTTGAATTATTAATTTTAATCTAGTTTTGAATTAATCCAAATATGTATTTGATTTTTAGTTTTCAGTTGAAGTCTTCACTTTCAAGTTTTAGTTTTAGGTGCTTGATTTATTTTTATTTAATCATAATTTTTTTTTGCTATAATCATAAGCAAGATTTAAAGTTTATAATACCACATATTTTGCTTATAGTTCTTAATATTTTGTTTTCACACATTCTAATAGAATCATAAATGACTAATTTCCTTTTGTTTTTAGTTGCCAATTACGTTAGTTTTGTTAACTAAAGTTGAAGTTTTTAATTTTTATTTTTCAAATTAGTCTTGAAGTTTAGTTTTCAATTTTAGAGTATAGTTTTAGTTTCAGGTTAGTTTTGATGTTTAAGTCTTATTTTTTAATGTTTGACTTTAGTTTTAATTTTTTTTTATTTTCCGATTAATGGATTTTATTTTATATGTTGTTAAAAATTGTTAATTTAAATTTTTAGTATGTTATTTTTAATTCAGTTATTTTAGTCTTAATTTCAAATCTTAAATTTTTAGTCTCAATTTTAAGTGTTTAATTTTTAGTTTTGATTAATTTTAATCATAGGTTATTTTTTGGTTTATAATTTTTATATCTTCTTTTTTCAAATAAATAAATTGTAATTTTTAATTCTGAGTTTTGATTTTCAATTTCGAAAATTAAAATCTTATTTCAAAGCCATAGGTTAAATATTTTTTATATTGAAGTTTACTTTAACAGAATTAACACAAATCTGAACTGATATAATTTTGAACCCGTTTCATATGATCTTTCTCACAAATGCAATCACTTTTCACACTCACTTAGCAACGCAGTTTGGCTGTATGGATTTGTAAGGTTATGAATGTTAATTTCAGTAAAGCTTTCGAGTACAAAAAAAAATTCAAATAGGGAACAATTAAACTAACAAGAATTTCAATGCAAAAATTGAAACTCACATGCCAAACTTTCGCTAAGCACAACATATTTAACACACGTGAAATGGGTTAATACAGAAAAGCGATCGCAGGATTGACACAGGATAAAGGAGTGCAAATGCAAATGTTTTAAATGTTTTTCGGCACGAGGTAATTGTGACATATTTTCGCAAGCTTTTTGAACTTCGATAACGCGCAGACTAAATACAAAATTTTTTGCCAACAATAAAGAATTTTCCACGCTTGGGAAATTCATGTGGTGTGTGCGTACCGAAGCGTATTGACACAAATTCTACGATTAACATTAAATTATAATTGGTAGGCATATATATACATTTGTAAGTGTGTCTATATGTAAATTTGTATTGTCTCATATGTATTTTGTCGCGCAATGGTGATTTTGCATGAAAGCCCACTAAATGGTATATGGAATAAATTTATTCATAGGAAAATTGCTGTGCTTTTTATGGTCACATTTTTTGTTTTTCTTTGGTAAGGAATATGTTCGAGCGCGGATGAAGAGCGGTACGCGAAATGGCATTGGCCTAATGAGGAATGTGTGATTACATAGTACCTACAATTTTGTAATTATTGAACCACGACCGCTGCGACCGTGTGTTGGCTATGCAGAGCAAAAGCGACGAACTTAAAAAAGCTGTGACAGTTATGGGCAATTATTTAGAACACTGGAAAATATTTTATATCATAGAACTATATTTATGTAATTATCATTGTATTATCTTTTTTTAATATAATTTTTGAAAATACTATATGCGGTAGGCGGAACTTTTGGTCATTGACATTGGCAATGACGACTACGCAAATGTTTTAGGGACTAAGAATTTGGGGGCAAACATCTGGAATGTCTCAACTATATAGGGGAAGGATGATGGATGGTTGGTATCTTAGTGAAGGCGAAGGCTGACATTAGTGCAATACAGAAAACGCAATGGAACAATAGGGTCTTACGATGTATACCACAATAGATGTGAGAAGAGAATTACAAGTCGGAGTCACCTAGTGCCGTACACTTAATTTACGCCAATGCAGACGTGTATAAGGACTCTTAAATGAGTGTCCCAGCGGATTAAGAGCTTAGAATATCCCAGCGCATTAGTGAGCTTAGAATATACCCGTCGCAGGTATGCCTGTCATAAGAGGCGACTAAAGTACCCAAATGATTCAAGGGGTTGTGTAGCGCGCTCAAGCCTTCAATTGTCAACCTCAGCTACCCGTGGCGAATCCGGTTTCTTTAGCAGCCGAGGCTCTGGTGACCCCAAGTTCCATGGAACTAGGGGGTGGGGGTGGGATGGCCCAGAAGGTTGAATGTGATCATACTTAATCGTTCACGAGATGGTCGGCCTTGAACGTAATGTGCTTGATACCGTAACGTACCAGATCTATATACGGCAAAGTACCATAAACGTTATTAACACTCCCCAAAACCTTCTGGGAGTGTCTTTATAGCTACAATAACAACAAAAACGAGGGCTAAGAACAATCCCTCAGCGGGTTAGGGGGTCAGAATATACCCGCGGTAGGTATGCCTGTCGTAAGAGGCGAATAAAATACCAGATTCAAGGGGTTGTGTAGCGCAACCCTTTCAGGTTGCCAGCGCAATATATAGCTTCTCCAAACCCAATTGTCAACCTCACCTATCCGTGGCGAATCCCGTTTCATTAACAGTCGAGGCTCTGGTGACCCCGAACTCCTCATGGATGTAGGGGTTAGGAGGGCGGGATGGCCAAGAAGGTCGCATGTGGTCATAACAAATCGTTCCCGAGATGGTCGGACTTGGTACCGGATCTGCATCCGACAAAGGACCGCAAACATCGATAACACTCTCCAAGGCCTTCGGGGAGTGTCCTTATCGCTACAACAACAACAACAGCAAAAACAACACCAATCACGTGGAAGGGATGCCGTGAGAGGGGACTAAAATGGTAAAAAAAAGTAGGCTAGTGGCTGGTACAGGGTGTTTTGAACTTCAGTGGGAAAAGTCAGCCTCTGTTCGTTATCGTAGGTAGGCGTGTGCTACGCGGCCTGCATGTAACGCTCTACGAGATCCAAATATAGAGTGAGATCATTACTTTTTGACAGCGAAGATAAGCTGGCTAAAGGGTCATACTGTGTAAGGGCACAAATTCCGCCAGAAAATCCGACGAATTGCGGAAGGTCTCGAAACCGAGCAAATTCCTGCAGGTATAATAATTGGGACCTGGCAGCTAATGCACAAAATGTGATTTAGTTAAGGTGAAATACGTCTGCCCACTGTTAAAAACTGAGGAAAATAAGGAACACGATACATTAAACCCACACGATGGAGTATGCGTCCAGATAGGACATTTTTAAATGCTCCCAGACACCCAGAGCGGTAGTACCCCTTTATTTGCTTTAAAATCGAGTGGAGAGCCGTTTTAGTTGACCTGCCCTTGCAATGCTTGCGATGCCACCAGTATCTCCCGAAGAACTATTCCCGGTATGTACAGATCAAACCGGAGAGCTAACGTTTTTAAAGAAAATATCGAGAGAATGGCCAGTCTGAAAGTCTTAGGTGGGGGGTAGGGCTCTTATCGGTCTTTTGGAATAAATGTAACTAAGTTGGCAATTAGCATTAATGATGGTGAACCGGTAGAGGGAAATCTCCAAATTATTACGAAGTAGTGCCTTCCGTACCGAAGATTAGAAGAACTTAATAGCAAGGGTATTACAGGCATCCAGAGCCAGCAATCGATGGTGGTGCAATTTCTGGTTTGTCCTACAGAAACCTCCGGAATTACTCGCTGCTCATTGGCCAACCACCATTCACATTCCTCCGATATCCTAAAGGCTTCTTTGTTGATTTTCTTTAGCCTCGCGGATTCGTTAAACCCTTTCACGTTTTCGCAGAAACTTCTCCACAAAAACCGCTTGGTTGTTCTTATATCATTTTTGTTACTTCCCAAACTCATCATTTAGCGCTTTCAGTCCGAAATAGGTTTACTCTAATCGGCTCCATTCAAGAGTCGCTTAATAGATTCTCCAAGGCCGTCAAGACATTCTGATCACCTTCAGGGGGCTTGCTCTTTCCTTTACAGGTTTTACAAGAGAAGTCGATTGAGTTTGAGTGGTCGTTAAGAACCTTTAAGCCTCAGTTCTGTACTTTTTGTATTAACATCGAAATACCTGAATATTTCAAAAAAGAGTATTTAAAGGAAAAAGTGCGATTCGGGGAAAATCGCATACCGAACAATGGGGCAGCGCTAGTGTTGTTTTAACGATAAGGATCTTCCCTGAAGGTTTTGGGGAGTGTTAACTTTCCGTGCTTTTTTTTTACCAAAGATGTTGTTGAGAGGCAAACGGAGCCATAATCATGTTGCTGAGAGCCACGCGGAGCCATTAGAGCGATTGGTCGGACATGTTCTATCTACTCTTGTTGTTTTCGCTTAGAAATTTTTCGTTAAGGGAGCAGAGAACTGGTGAATCAAAATAGGCTTTATGAGTCTCAAGGCCATTTTTAATACAAAAAGTTGCTCGAAACTGACCTTTCTACAAATCGTGTACAAAATTTGTGTTTTTGTTTTTTTTTCTCTAAAGTTTTCTACTTTGTAAATTGGGGAAATATTGCAACTTATCAACGCTGTGTCAATACATACTTAAAAATAGTTTATTTTTCCTTAATTTTGCAGTTATCAGCAGATATTTGAGATTGATGACTATAAGAGAAGATGATAATGATATAAAATTCCGTTACAACCAAAAAATATATATTTGCACGCTACATAATAACTTACCGCTATCCACAGTGGCCTCATCGTTGAATGAACGATTCAAATTCGATTTACGTTTCGATGATTTATCGCGTTCTTCCATTGAGCTATCAGGCTATTCGAATAAGAAAACAATTTATATAAAGTACTGTACAAATGAAACTCACAATTTTAAAACTTACAGTTGCACCATTCACCGAACTTCGCTCTTGCTGAGTAGATGACGTCTCATCACCGCCACTTGATTTCACCTCATTTGAAGTTGTCGTTTTATTCGTTTTCACAGTTATTGTGGTGCGGGGACGTGGCAAAGGTTTGCCATTCTTCGAATATACCAAATTCGCATCGGCTATATCAGCCGTTGATAGCCGTCCAGCGGAATGTGTAAATTTGGCAGTACACTCAGTATCCGGTGAGAGCGGATCGCGTTGTTTCTTTGGTTTGACTAAAATTACTTTTCTTGGACTACTGGGTGATTTGATGTCACCATTGTAATGCATTTCGCTGAGATTCTGTTTAACCGATACCGATACGGATGGTATAGGTTTTTTTGATGCTTTTGGCGAATCAACTGATGATGTAGTAGATTTATGACCGCCGTTTCCTGCTTGCTGCGGCTGCTTGGGCAATGATGCGCTGATAGCAGAAAGTTTGCTATCACGTGCATTATCCGATGATGAACTTGTGGAAGGACGTGGTGATTGATATTTTGGTGATAGTGTTGGTGGACGTGGTGAGGTTGGTGAACGTGAACGCTGATATAATGCTGCGTCTTCTTCACACTTTTTCTTATCTATATTGACGATGTTGATGAGAGAGAGAAAAAGAACAAAAAACGGAATGGAAGAGGAAGGCAGTTGGTTGGTTAGTTGCATTTAGTTAGTTTCAATCATGCTTAGATTTATTTTGTAAGTACAAGAGAGCAAAATACATAGGAAGGGGAAGGTACGGTATAGGTTTTTACGCCTATATGTTACAACAACTAATATGTCAGGTAAACTCATGATTTTTTTTTAATTGGAAAGTTTTAAGATAAAGCTGTTTGTAAGTACTGGGTTTGCGTATACAGCTGTTAGAAACCAAAGGGTTAATCGCTCTTTACACAACCGCAATATAAACACAAAATTAGGTTCTAACATTAATAGATTTCTGTTAATTAGGCAACTTAAACCTTGTATAGCATTTTTTCTATCTATGTATATTTATTTAATAATTTGTAACTCAATCACGCGAGAATGGCTTTACTGAATAGGATCAAACTTGGCGCACAGATGTAAATGATATGCTGGCTAATTTCTGTTGAAAAAAGGCGGGAGGATTTCACCATTCATGGACCAGCTAATTTTTTCGAAATTGTAAATGGAATATTTCGGAATTGTTTAAAGGACCCTTCTTCCTTCGCTGGGAGCAGTTTTTTTAATCCGAGCCGGTTGAACGATCATAACCATATTTAAAACACCTACGGGACATCTGTAAAAGATGGTCGTGGGCTCAAATAATGTCCTCTCATATTGCATGTCTCTAGAAGCATTAATATCAGAGCACTGAAATTCAGTAGAGTTAGACGAGATTAATTACTTATACCTTAAGTAAAGTTGTAGAGTTATATGAGGTTTGGGAGAGGGAGCGCGAATGATAGGACAGAGGGGAAAGAAAAAGCGAGGGATTGGTAATGTAAGGGGTAAAAAAGGAAGGAGAGATGAAGTGTTAATGGGAGAAGGTAAATGATATGAAAGGTGGAGATGGAAGAGAGAGGGAATGGGAACATTTTTTAAATACGCGAAATGGTTAGAACAAAGAGACAAGGGAGTGGGACATTTTTTTAAAAACATGGAAGTTATATTTCTTTTTATCAACAGTTTGAAAATGGGCTCGATATTCCGGTATTGCGTTAGGAAAGCTGAGGGACTTGGGCATGCTTTGAGCATCAATGCCCAGTTTCAATTCATATCTAACAACATCTTCGCTAGGAGCCACACATTGTGAATCTCACAAGACAAGGATTGGCCAAATGACAACGACTGCCTCAGGTGCCATCAATAACACTTATGTCTCTTAGCTCGAAGGTAAAGCGGGGGCATGCAGTAAATTACTTGTGCGCCTGTACCTATTGATGGAAAACGTATGTTGATTTTCTCACACGGGATTACTGTCCCAGCTGCAGATGCATTGAGGTAAGCTTGCTATGTCATTGTCCGACACTAAGTAGGGGGTAGTTAGCTATTGTCGGTGTATCGTTTCCAATTGGCCTTATGAAGGTATTTTAACTCGAAGCAAGGGCGATAGATAATTGCATTCACTCCTTGAAATGGTTCGACGCACCTTTTAAAGGTCGTTTAGGTCTTCACAGTGGACGCATCGGTGGCTTTAGTGTCGGCCTGGAAAATTCATTTTCGGCAAAGTATCTTTAATTTAACCTAATCTGCGCTCAGCAAAAGTCTAGGTAGAACAAACAACAACAATGTAACCCTAGATATATATTATAATTTCGATTTAGAATGTTTTTATCGTATTACAGCTTCCATTCTTATTGATAAGAAAGTAAAATAGGCGACGTGTCGGCTTGATAACCAATAACAAATTGGAACCATTTACCGATCCGTAAAATACATTTTTGTAAGGTTTTTACCCACATATTGTGCAAATTTTCACGAAGAGGCAATCAATTTGCTGTCGAAGCTTTCCCATACATAAAGTTTTCTTTAAGTTTCAAGGTTTAAATTTTTAATATGGGTGCCCCTATTCTCCCTGTTTTTTCTATGTCTTTCATTGCTGTTGTTCTTTATTTAGCGCCGGTTTCAACGATAACAAGTTTTTTTCCGGACGAATAGTGACTGCCTCTTATTACTAAAAGGGTTTTTAACAGAACCCCTTGAAGCTCCTTCTTTTAGTCATTTTAGACCGCAACAAAACAATAATGTGCGCAATTCCTACACGTTTTGCTGCTTGTTTGCACCTTCATCAGGGATGATTTTATTTTGTACGAATTTGTTCGTCTCTGCAGCGATTTTAACTTTTGTATAGGCTACGTAAGGTTATAATTTCGAATTAAAAAGCAGTAGACCGTACGGGCGAGCTAAACTAGTTTCTGGCGCACGAAAAATTCTGCTAAGAGTCGTATATTCCTTCGGCCAAATTCTTAACGAGAAGAGAAAGCGCATTTTTCTCTATCAAGAAAAAGCGAGTATTTGCAAGTGAAAACGCTCTATCTCAGAGCTGTTTTTCAAAAATGCCCAACCTCAGCATAAATTTAGTAAGTTTTGAGCTGATATAGGGCGCTCCTCAACCGAATTCTGAGATAGAGCGCATTCGAAACAAATTAGGAGATAGGACATTCTTTATATAAATTCTGGGTGGAGTTTTCTTACTAACTGCCGATATATGTAAGGTACCGAACCGAATTTGTTTTTTAAGGGAAAATTATGTATAATGCAACGAGTCAACAACCAAAACTCGTATGGTATAAGAGCATTAATTCACTCAGAATTACATATTTTTACAGATTTAAAAAAAAATTAATTAACATCAACGGTATTTTACACATTGTAAATCTTTTTTTGGCTGCGAATCAGTTGCAAAAAAGAAAACGATTAAAACTACAATAATCATGATTTAAGAAAACCTTAATTACATTTACAAAAATTTTAATTAATTGTCTTCGATGACAATTACAGAATTTTCAATTGAATTTTTGGTACTGAATAGAGAATTTGACAACATTAAACTCTTTCCATTGAAATTTTCACCTCATTATTGGTTAAAAGCGTTATTTTTTATATGAGCAATTTCTTAAGGTTATTAGTTAGCGTTTAAATAAACAAAAAATATATTACTAATTAACACATGGTCGTTATTATACAATAATGTTAATTACTGATTCAAGTATATTAAAGCCTAAATTTAGGCGCTTAAAACTCGTTGTGGAACTACATAACTATATTCAACAATAATGAATATTAGAAGTCTTTCTACACAAAAAATAAAAATATCGAGCCAAGTTTAGGCTTAATATTGATAACAAAATATTATTTACTGAAGCTTAAACTTATAAACATACTTTAAGGCGGTTAAAGCTGATTTTGAATTAAAAAACACCAGCTTAAGTTGCTTACAAGGTTAAAAACTCGTCTGAAATAAATAAACTATGATCAGATAAGGTGATACACTAGATGAGAGTTAATTTGGCAATATGAGTACATATTTAAAGCATATTTACAAGCGAGATGAGTCATTTATGAGTTGTATGAGTCATATTAGTACACTTTTGCTGCTAGACCTAAAATATGCTATTTTAAAAGGTATGTAGCATTTCTCAGCTCCGAAAAACCAACCACTATAATTAGCCTGCCCAATTTTTATCACATGAAATTTCCTGACTCAACTCACCCAAGGCGGCTGCGCGCAAACGCGATGCCTTTGTCGTACGCACATAATGTGGCGAACACGGCGAAAGCGGTGAACGTGCCTGTGCAGCATATGGTGATAAAGGCGCTTGCGCGCCTAAAAGTGGACTTTGTTGCCGTCGTTGTGGCAATTTACTAACGCCTACACTTGACTGTTGTTGCTGCTGTTGCGCATTACTATGTTGATGACTCAGCTGATGCGCGCTTGGTATTTTTGTTGCATGCGCTGCTCGCGATGGTGAAGATGGTAGGGGTATAATAACAAGCGGTGATAATGATTTTGTTCTCGTGCATGCAGTAGGAATGTTAGAATTGTTACTTATGCCATTTGATGTTGTAGCTTTTTGTTTAAGCAAAAATGTTTCAGTGGGCATGGCATAACTGTTATTATAACTTAAATTAGGATTTTTGCTAGTGTTGTTATTATTGTGACTCGTGCTGTTGTTGTGATTGGTCGATTGATTTTGTTGTTGATGTTGTTGACGTGATTGTCGATGTTGTAGTTGTTGTTCACTACATTCTTTTAAATTCGTTGGTGACTTATTATTTAAACTTATTGCGTTTGTTATTGTTGTTGTATAAATGAGGCCAGCATAATGAAAATTAGATGATTAAATATAAATTTCTCCAAACTTTGCAAATAAATCACTTAATGCATTATGTGCAGAATTCATTGACATTCTTTTCATTGGAAACAGAACCAATTACCACTAATATTTTTACAAACAAAAACTTAATATGAAAGTCGAACGTAACAATATAGAATACCAGAAGCTCATTAGAGTCAAACATTATAACAAGTAAGTAAAATAATTAAGCATGACATAATAGAACCTTCAATCTCAGAATTTCAATAGTCCAATGTTATATAGTACCGAGAAAACCACGTACCGAATAACAAGAAAAAGAGTGGAGAATGGTTTGTAGATTACAGACAGGGTAAATAAAAAATTTACCGCAGAATAAATTCCCCTTACCAAGAATTGATGCTAGTATGTCATCATTAGGAAGAGCTAATATTCTTCATGCTTAGATTTAATGTCTGGATTTCACCAGATTGAAATCAGCGAGGAACCGAGAGCATATCACATCTTTACAGCAGAGTAATGGTACCTATCGTTTAAAAGATTACCGTATGCCTTAAAGTAGCACCGACTCATTCCAGAAAATGATGACATTGCATTTGCAAGTTAAAACCTTCACAAGCATTCCTATACATGGACGATTTAGTCGTATTAGGATGCTCCGAAAATCATATGATTAAAATTTTACGAGATGTTTTCGCAACTTGAGAAAAATATAATTAAAATTACATCCGGATAAATGTTTATTTTTCACCAAGAAGTAACTTACTTGGTCATAAATGCACAAGCAAAGGAATTTTGCCAGATCCCAGTAAATTCGAACAGTTAAAATACCCAACACCTAAAAACGCGGATGAGGCGAAAGTTTCGTCGCATTTGCAATTATTACAGAAGATTTATCAAATTTGCAGAATTTCTAGAATAATAACAAGCTTTGAAGAAAAAATGTAGTTTTCGACTTTGACAGAGGAATGCAAAAATTCTTGAAAGCTGCGTTAATAAGCCCTAAGTATCCTACAATATCCGATTTCAGTAACAATTTTGTATAACAACTGACGCAAGTGGATATGCTGCGGAGCAATGTAAGCCAAGAGTATGAAGGAAAAACATTGCCATTGCCTATGCATCAAGATCATTTACTAACGGAGAAACTAGTAAAGCAACATGACACAGATTAGCCGCACCATTCATTGGCCATACATACTTTAGACCATACATTTACGGTAGAAAACATTTTTGATCAAAGCGAGACCACAGACCCTTAATGCATTTTATTTCGATGAAAAATCCGTCATCAAAGTAACTAGAGTCAGATTAAATCTGGAAGAATATGATTTCGAGTGAGTATATCGCAAGTAAAGAAACTATATAGCCCGACGCAATATCACGCATAGATATTAAAGACCTAAACAAATAGCGTAGAAGCGGGTAAATATATTAAAGTTACGACTAGATCGTAACTAACAAAGATTATCTAATAGACATTCCAGTAGTAAAAATGAGAAAATAAAAACTCACAAAGAGAACCCAAATAATATTTGAGGCGCTAAATAATGTGAAGTAAAGAGACTGAGTCCAGCGCATTTCGAACTATGTTTCACGAAAAGGACA
>JARSSU010041219.1:17500-23226 GCA_029619165.1 Eurosta solidaginis
TGAGGGAGCGTTTATTTAAGCACATCTGATTCGTTTTTTTTTTTTTTAGAGAATTAGTTTAGATGTTAGGAACGCCCGAAGAGAGAGAGAAGAAACGAAGAGAAGAAAAGAAAGAAAAATGGAAAAGAGGAAAGAGAAGAGAAAAAAAGGGGAAAGAGAAAAAAAAAAGAGAAGAAAGGGGGGAAAATGTAAGGCACGAGCACACAACCGGACGGACCATTGTTGGAAGACAAAGGAACGAAAAAGAAGAAAGGAAAGATAAGAAAAAAAAGAAAAGAAAGGAAAAAAGAAAAGAAAAAGTACCGTTTCTTCTATGATATTTCTTTGATAATTTGGCCAGACAATTTGATTGCAAAACTGGCCGACACCTGGTTGTTGTTGTGTATGATGAGGACCTAGAACCCCCTAGACGGGGGGGAAAGGGGAAAGTTGACTGACGCATTTTGTTTTGTTTTTGACATTCAGAGAAAACTCTTCCAGCAAAACATTCATGATTGTTGTTGGATGAAATTTGAAACGAGTTCATTGTAAAAAAAATTCTTTTTTGAGTTTGAGGATAATAGAATTGTCTTCAAAAAATTAACAAAAAAATTTGTTACAATAGCATATTGTAAGGGATTGGAGTTCACAAAACCCTCCCAAGTTTTTGTTTTTAAGTTTTTAGTTTTAGTTGTTTGTTTGGTTTTTGTGGTAGATATGTCTTGGTTGTTTTTGTTGTGTTGTTTTTTGTGGTGTTTGCTGTAGATTAGCCACAGAGTAAGTTTGTAAAATGAATTTGCAGAAGCTTTTATCGGCCCCATTATCAACGCCAATACTCACAGAAGTAGTAGAGCAACTAAGTGAGAGTGCGCAAGAAGAGTGACGATTTTAAGCAAGAGTGACGACGACGCGAGCGATTTTAGATTTGATTAATTTAGTCTCACAATCATAGTCCGAGATGTTTTCTTGTCAACGATGCACGAGTTGTGAAAGAAATATTGATTCTTTTGCAAACAAAAACCATTCCACGGCACCGACGCACACACCGCTTACGAATATTCGCAGGCAAAGTCCAAGTCCGATTTTCGAACCCAAACCCAAAGCCTACATTTATTGCCTCTTAGGCACAACAAATGTCTATATATTTGACAAAATAAAATAAGAAAGTGAAAGGTACGTAAAACAAAATAAAACGAGTGCGGGGAGAGCAGAGTAGAGGCATGGGTATGGTGAAGTAGGTGTAGGTGAGAGCAGTAAGTGAGACAAGAGGTCAAGTGAGTAAGAATCAACCGTCCGCCACACAACGACAACTCATTTATTATATCGCAACATTGAATGGACAAAATAAAAATTAAAACCAAAAATACTTATGGAAAGAAGAAATGAAAAAAAAAAAAAAAAAAAAAAACGATATCAGAAAATATATCAAAAACAAGTAAAGGATGAAGAAGGGTAAAGTTCGGGTGGAACCGAAAACATTACATACTCAGCTGACGGAGTCTGCTCGAGAGCTTCATAATTTGATGCTATATGGAGACAAAATAAGGGAAGGGGAGAAGAAAAAAAAAAAGAGGAAAAAAAAGTCACCATATGGGAAAGAGGAAAAGAAAAGTCACCATGTGGAAGAGACAAATGATAAAAAATGGAGGAATAAATGAAACTAGGGTAACCTCTGCAATGGCTCCTTTTGCAATTGTGTTGTTGTTGTATATGAACATCCATGTTGTATCAAACGGAAAGGTATATTTTTAATTATTTAAAATATGTTATTAAAACGTATTTTTAAGTTTGGGTACGGGGCTATGGGCTGTATAGTTCTATAGGTTAGAGTGGGCTATAGTGGGGATGAGAATCCCACGTGGCTCTATAGTTCTATAGAGTGTTGGACGCCGCCATTTTTGTTCCCATTTAGGGATATCGCTATATTCTCATATAAGGTTGGACCAGCCAGTGTCTGACTCTAGAATTGTTTTTGTTTTTTTTTTTGTTTTGGTTACGTATGCGGTATCAAATGAAAAGATTATAAAATGAGAAATTTTTTAAAAGTGCGCGGGTGCTGTGGGGCTTTCTCTTTTATTAGATTCTATAGGGGTTTTGTCTTTGTTGGGGGATCGTCAGTCCTTTTTTTCTTTCCTGCACACCCCGGCGTTCCCCATCCCAAAACGTATTCGACTCGTATGTGCTTGCACCCTGTCCCCCCACATAGGGTAGGATAGGGGTTGGGGGTGGGGGACGCTTGCCTGCGGGTTGAAACCTGAGGTAACCGCTTCGGCCGGCCGCGCGCGACCGATAAAAAATCGGGCGAAACCGACGAGACAAATCGGCGATAATGCTTAAGCGGCCGACCCGTTTTTTTCTCCTCCCTTTCAACCAGATTTCCCCTTCTTCACCAATCTCCCAATCCGACCTCTGTTCCCCTATGGGCAAAATTGCCTATACATAATAAAATAAACAGGTTGTGGGTGGTTGCTATTTTTTAGTCAAATGTTTTGTTGGTGCTGCTTATGTTTAGTTAATAATTTTTTTTTTAATAAAGACCGGCATACGTGGGCCGAGAAGAAAAGAAAAGAGTCATAAGAAGAAGAGTAGAGTCAGAACCTTGAAATAAGTGTTTTTTTGTTGACCCAAAAGCTTTTTGCTTTTTGCCTAACACATATGGCGGATTCTAGGGAATAAATGAATATAGAAATACTCGTAGAGAGGAGGAACCAACTCGATTTTAAAAACACCGTTAAGGCAGTGTCATCCCGAATCCGAACCGTGCACCTTGTTAATGAGATGAATGGACATACGTTAGTGTGTCTATAAACGGTGGGGCCTCACAGACCTCCAGACACTCCTGACGCATTTTCGTTGTAATAGTCTTGTTGGGGATACTGGGGGCTGGGGGCTGGCAGCGCTATGGGGCTTCATGTCCAAGCACTGACTACCTTCCCCATACTTGTATTTGTTGGATGATATTATAAAAATAATATAAAAAAACAACCAAAAAATGTAGCTAAATAGATCCCAATAGATCAGGGTTCGATTGTCGCGCCGAACCTTTAGGTGGGAGAAGGAAACCCGAATAAAAAATATGAAAAGCAGCTCGTCGAAACAGACTTGCCGGGGCCGCCGACCCGAGAATACCGAAATGTCCCCTGCATGACGCCTGCCTGGGCATGGACGTGGAGGGAGTTTGGGTAGATGGCAGATGTTTGTGGGGACTCTCTATCTTCTGCAGGATTCTGCAAATCGGGGGTTAGAGGTGGGTGGTTTTAGTTAGAGTCACAAGGTAGAATTAGGTTAGATTAGAATTAGAATTTAGAGTCACAATTCGACAGTATCTCCGCTCGGGAGGAATTGGATAAAATTAAAATAGGACGGACCTAAACGAGAGGAGGGAGGATCAATAATAATAAAAGAAGAGGCCACTTGCCTTTTTTGCCTCTCCGGCGTGGAAAAAAGCGTAAAAAAAAAAAAAAGCGAAATCAGCCTGGCCGGAAGCATATGAACGGAAGGACAAATTGCATACGGAACCGGAATGCCATAGACGGATCACACATGCATAGTGAAGTGAGATATAGTGAGATGGCTAAGTGGTTTGCCCCGACCGCCGCTCGAAAAGCGAGAGGGGAAGAAAAACAACGTCCCTTCAAGCGGACGAATTTATTGGCCAGGGGGGGGGATTAGCTAAAAAATGAAGCAAGATGACCTATCTTGCCAAAAGAAACCCTTGGATCGTTCGATCAGGGGCGAGGGGGTTTTTTCCAGAGACAAAACAGAGGTCCGCTCCTGCTTCTGATAAGGCTCTCGACTCCACCCAGATGAGGGAGAGAGCCCAAAAAAAAAAGACAGATTTCGTCGCTTGCCCACCACAGGCTGGCAATACCAAAAAAATATTGTCACAACCCAAAACCTGTGGAAGGAAAAGGCTAGCATCCAAATATGTCCCGAGGGAAAGGAAAGGAAAAGGACAGGGAAAGGAAAAATCAGGAGGGGAAATCAGTTGCTCCCCCTCGTGATGCAAGCAAGAGTAAAGTTATGCCGAGACAAACTTTCAGGGATTGTCCTCTAGTGAAGTGGGGTTAGGGGTGGGTCTGAGTGAGTGGGGTGTAATAATTAAGGTGTGGTGTCAAGGAATTGAGTGGGGGCTAGACACCTGCTGAAGGAGTGGGGTGTATTGGGGGGTTTGGTGGTGGGGTTAAATTTGGGTGAATTGGTAATGGTTCGGTACAATTGGTTATAAATAAAAAAACCCCGGGTAAAAATAAGGCTCCTGGGCATTATACCCGCCCATCCCCCGACCGACCCCCGACTAAGACCGACCCGACCCCCCGAAACCCCTACCCCCCCGCCCGCCCCCCCGACTATCAACAAGCCCCCGACTCCCCCCCCCCGGCCCCCCCCCCCCTTGACTTCCCCCCCCCCCCCCGACCCCCCGACTCCCCCCCCCCCCCCCCCCACCGGACCCCCGACCCCCCCGACCCCCGGGACCACCCGGACCCGACCCCCCCCCCCCCCCCCCCCCCCCCCCCGACCCTACCCCTCGACAACCCCCCCCCCGCCCCCCCCCCCCCCCCCCGACTAGCAAGAGCAAACCCCCGGTCTGGCTGTTCCTGAGTCTTTCAGGGGGGGAACTGAAGGGCATTACAGAAGGCCATACAGGGATGGACCGAGATGAAAGAGTGGGTTGATTTGAAAATGTAGAGGGTGATTGATGAATGAAATGAATGATGATTAGCCAAAAAAAGATGGGACAAAAAAAAAAAGAAAAAAAAAAAAAAGATTGGTGCTAATGCTTTATTTTAAAAAATTATAAATTGGGGGTAGCCCGCGCAAATACTTCTTTTTTCAGCTCGAGTGTTGCACTCCTCGCCCAACTGGCTTTTCTATCACCGCAGGGATATTGCAATACCACCGCGGAGTGGCTATAGTGGCCTAAGTGCTTATCGCCCCAACCCCCAAAGCTCACTCCCCATGGCAAGGGTTTGCGTGGGTGTTTTAGCCAAGATGAAGGGTCGTGGTGGTCTTATCTGAGTGCGGACGGGGACATACTACGTTCCGCTCATTTTTCTCGTGGGGTACTTTAAGGGGGGGGAAAGAGGAAATCTGCCCCTATTTCCAAACGACGACATCTTTGAGGGTAGCGGTTAAGCTTGCCCCGTGAGGCCCCAATATGTCGCGGTCTTGAATTACCCCGGAACGGGTGGAGAAGAGCATCCCCAAACTACTAATAGCCGTCGTTCCGCGTTTGTCCTTGCGGAGAGAGAACTATTTTTTCTTTTTTAAAGCGCACAACCACCCGCATTTACTTGATGTTGCTGTGGGTTTTTGACAGGGGCCCAAAAGTCCTCAAGGCCCAAAACCAAGCAAATCATCCCCCTTTAGGCGGTAAAATATAAATACCAGCGGCAGTTAGTTTCCAGTCAGTTATAGTAACGTTGATAGTAGTTTAGGTTAATGTGGTTCAGTTTATAGGCTGTTCGACCAATAAAGGGTGTTGAAGTTTTTTGAAAGGGTGAGGGGTCGGAAAGGGATTGACAACAATTTTGTGTGTTTTGTGTACTGAATTCTGGATCTCTGGATAGGGAAAATACAGAGAATATATGACAGATGAGAAAAACCAGCTAGACAAAAATAATAAAAGAAAAAGTGATAGATGACTATAAGTGTTAAGAAAAAACGAAAAACCAAGAAAGGTAAAAAAAAAAAAAAAAAGAAGAGCAAAAAAAAAAACAAGAAAAGGAAAAAAAAGAATGTGTACT